>JBAMBS010001019.1:0-112754 GCA_037044455.1 Zygothrica quintamaculata | reverse complement strand
TCTTATAAATATTAACGTTTACAAAGCAAGGTAATTTATATTATGAAAATATCGACTGGTGCAAGTTATCGATTAAGTTTTTAGGGATGCCACGATAAATACGTAAAGATGGAATGATTTGTTCAGCCCTGATAAATTAATATACTAATTTTAAATCTTGGTATTAAATAATTGAAAGCCATATTATTGTTATTAACAAATAAGACAATTTTTTGTAAGCTGCTTTATAATTTTTTATAACATAATGAGAAATATATAAATTTCTTAAAGCTTAACATTATATTTTAACGAATTCCGAATAGTGATCACTGATCAGCGATCAAACCATGCCATTCACCAATTACGATTTTTTAGAAACAGCTGATGTATTGTAAGCGAGGACTGTGAATAGTCGGACGCTAACGCCATTGTGTTTGGGTTACGTGCGTCTATTTTTGCGGTAAATTGTAAGTAAATAACCCATTATAAAGAGTTTGCTTAATTTTCTAAAAGAATTTGTGTAATTGATATAAAAAATTTAAAGTAAACATTTTTAAATGTCAGTGCAAGAATCACATCAATGTATTACCATCTCTCACTCACGCTATCAGACTTTGCATATTTCTATCTCTGTTGTACTTTATGACAGTCAAGGTAGAGTAAAATTTGACTTTCATTGAGGCAAGTTTCACATTTAATTAGAGAAGTCGAAGCTGCCGTAGTGTCCGCATGCGTGTGTAACTTTAACGTAACAAAAATCATTTACAGTTAAATTAACGTAAACAATTATTAAAATTGTTATTGAAGTGTATTTGAAGTATTTGAATTATTTCCAATTAAACCGGCAATATAAATATTTCATATTAAAAAGTATGCAACAATTTTCAATTATATATAGAATTATTTTCAACCCTAAATATATATTTTTCACGTCACACACAAGCGGATCGCCGAAAGAGAGAGCTGCTGCGAACTTGTTGCTTATTATATATTTTACAAGTAGCGTGTTCTCGCTCGTACGCTTGCTCTTTTCCGATCAGACGAATACGCCGCCATTTTTATTGTGCGCTGCTTCTAGGCGTTGGTGACGTGACTTAACGTTGGCAAACTAAACAAATTAAATATACCTCGTGCCTAAAAGTAGGCTAACTGACCAAACCCCACTTATCCTTATAATCCTTTCATTATATGTAGACTGCATCGGTCTGCGGACACAGCATTAAAACGAACGATCAGATAGAAAAATTTGCCAAAATGCCTAACGCAACAGTATCCAATTCAGATGACGCTACTGTGGTTAAAATTGTTAATGCTGACAAAGAGGCATCCTCAAAGGAAAAACGATCGGGCACTCGGATGAAGCTACTTAACGATGTTACACCAAAGGCTAAGCAGGAAAAGCGTACAAGTATTAAAATTGTTCAGAATGACGAAGTGGCAAATAGTGCAAAAGGCAACAGACGTTCCGCAGCTAAGCCTGTAAGTCCCGCAGTTGGTACTGTTAAGATATTAAATGAGAAACGCAAATCGGCTGGAAGCACACCTATAGAATCTGTTAAAATAAAAACATCAACCAAAAAGAAGAAAATGGATCACTACGTGATGCAGGCCATCAAAAGCGAAAATAATAAGTCAGACAACACGTCCATTGTGGAGGTTGAAGACGATGATACTATTGACTTTATACTCGCGGAGAACGATGAGCTCGAAGTAGAAGTTGCAAAGGAGAATGACGATGAGTTTGTCGTATCTGGCGTTGACGACGAAGATGATGATGACGACGATGAGAGGCTTGGAGATAGCAGCGCAAACCGCACCAGTGCGAACAATAGCGACATCAAAGAAATAGTTGAGCATGTGTGCGGAAAATGCTATAAAACATTCCGACGCGTCAAGAGTCTGAAGAAACACTTGGAGTTTTGTCGCTACGACAGTGGCTATCATCTTCGTAAGGCGGACATGCTTAAAAATCTAGAGAAAATTGAAAAAGACGCAGTTGTTATGGAGAAGAAGGATATCTGCTTTTGCTGCAGCGAAAGCTACGATACTTTTCATGTAACTACAACTTACAGCTTACCCAATTTATGTTACTATATCTAATTTAACTATCCAATCTTTTAGCTTGGTCATATCAACTGTCCCGATTGCCCGAAATCTTTTAAAACGCAAACAAGCTACGAGCGTCACATTTTTATTACTCACTCGGAATTTAATGATTATCCATGCTCCATTTGCAATGCGAAATTACGTAGCGCTGCCTTGCTGAAGCTGCATGAGCAGCAGCACCAGTCTCGTGGCAAGCCATTTGCATGTAAGATTTGTGGTAAGGACTTTACACGGTCGTATCATTTAAAGCGTCACCAGAAGTATTCGTCGTGCTCAGCTAATGAGAATGATACCATGAGCTGCAAGGTGTGCGATCGTGTTTTCTATCGCCTTGATAATTTACGGGCCCATCTGAAGCAGCATCTGGGCACCCAAGTGGTAAAGAAACCTGAGTACATGTGCCATGTGTGCAAGAATTGCTTCTACAGTCTTTCCACACTTAAGTAAGCTATCCAAAAGTTAATCCATAAGTTCAACTAATGGTAATGAAACACCATTGCAGTATACATATACGAACTCACACTGGTGAAAAGCCTTTTGACTGCGACCTATGCGACAAGAAGTTTTCCGCTTTGGTGGCACTTAAGAAACATCGACGCTATCATACGGGCGAGAAGCCTTACACTTGTACAGTGGTATGAGTGAAATAAAATTAATTATGTTATGATTAGCCTTGTTAATTAGTGGCAATATTGAATTACAGTGTAGTCAATCCTTTGCTGTGAAGGAAGTGCTTAATCGTCACATGAAACGACATACCGGCGAACGTCCACACAAGTGCACAGAGTGCGGCAAGAGCTTTATTCAGGCCACACAGCTGCGTACGCATTCCAAAACCCATCTACGTCCTCATGGCTGCACTCTCTGTGAGCAAAAATTTAAGACAGAAAAACAGTAAGTTGTATACAATCTTTAAACCTTCCCCACTTTATATCACTTTCTTTAATTAGACTCGAACGACACGTTAAGGAACACACGCGTCAGAAGCGTCCTACTTTTGCCTGTACAAAGTGCCCCAGAAGCTTTCGTTCCTGTATCTTACTTAAGGAGCATATGGATGCTGGTGATCATACGCGTAAGATAATTTTTCAGTTAGTTATATTTTTTTAATTAATAATTTTGTTTCATCTATATAATTAGCTGTAAAACCAACAAGAGCAAAGCGCGCCGTAAAAATGATCGATCGAACGGATTGCGCCATTTGCGATAAGAACTTTGATAGCACTGAAACGCTTAGAAACCATATACGTAATGTACATGAATGCGATCCTGATGATATCTTTGGTACTGATCCACCGGTCAAGCGTAAAAGTAGGAAATCTGCGGTGGTTGACGATGGGAAGACAGAGAAGAAGGAAGATAAAGAACTGGAAAACGATGATGTGTCGGCTGCTAATACATCAGCTGGTTCACTTATATCCAGCAAAACTGATGGCAATGGTGTTGTGGTGCGTGAATTCTTAGTTGATGAGGGTGACGGTAACGCACAGACAATTCTACTGGAAAATGAGGTATACACCATATTGCCATTGGAGGGTGCCGAAGCAACTGAAACATCAGCAACACAGACCGTCAAACCGGAATCGAAAGAGAAGAAGACGGTATCTCCAGTAGTTCGAAAAGAACAACGAAAATCTTTGGCTGCCAGCTTGGCTGCTGCCATTGCAGATAATCTGGAGGAATCGTCAAGCGATGAAGATATTAGTGGTGAGGTACTCACTGAAGATGATCTTAAGTTAAAGGAGAATATAGCCAAGTTAATTGATATGCTGGTGGATCCACAAACACTTAAAAAATATGGCTGGCCCAACAGCTCCGAAGAGTCAGTGCTTTGCAAGGTAATTGAGAATTGTGGTCATGATCTGGTAAAAACTGCAGAGAACTATGCCGAATTGGAGTATGGATGTCGTATGCGTGAATATTGCAAACTGCTTTTCACAGTTGTTATACAGAATGATTCCATAAAGTCGTTACTTAATAACTTTCCCGTTGATGATGTTATTGAATATGTGCTCGGTGATGAGGACCAAGAGGATGATGAGGATTTAAAAAAGAATAAAGACAAAGACGAGGAGTCTGATAACTCAGACACAGACACCAAGCAAGAAACCGTCGAGGACGATGCCTAACTCTTGGATTCATTAGGAATTCTGTTAAAAAACACTTAAAAAAAAAAAATAAATAAAAAATTAAATTTTAACCAAAAACAAAAGAAAACATTATGCATATATGAATATGTAGGGTATTCACAGTTGCGAAATAACTGATATTTTTACACCCTAAGAAATAAATAATTGTATTATATAATAATAAACCCACTGTGAATCCCCTTAAAAATGTACTGGTTTCGGTTAAAACACTAAGTGACCTTAGATAACAAAAATACCACCCGTTTAACTGTTATTATACATACAATTTATAATATATATATATATCTGTTTATCGGTATAAAAGAAATAATTTTACATATACATTTTTTATTAAAAAGTATACAAAAAAATTCATGTATAATTTATTTTATTGTTCCATTAACATTTTAAGTATACGTTCATTGTTTTGAAGTATCTTATGTCGACTCTCGTCCACTAGTTCTTTGTATTCGGCAATGTTGCCTTCGATTGTGATTAGCTGCTGTTTCATCGGTTCTATGGCGGATGCAGTGAGGCTTCTCTCGCGTTTTAACTCTGTGGCAGATTGTGTATATGTTTCCCGCCACATGGTTAACTCCAGTTGCATTGCATCGATATCTTCGGGTATAAAATCCAATAGCTTACCCAAGGGATTAATAGATTTGGTTAGTGTTTGTATGGTCTCTTGCAGATCATTAACTTGTCGTGCTGAGCTTTGACGCGGACCAATTGCTTGTGATTTTAGCTGATCCTCCTTGCTGGTGTCACTCAACTGCTGTTGCACAAGCTCCTTTTGGGTTTCCAATATCTGTTGTACCAAACGTCCCTGATGAGGATCTTGATCTAACTGTGACTCCGCGGTAGTTGGATCGGCACTACTATCAATATCATGTGCATGGGCATCTTCGATTATAACCAGGTTTTCGCCATCATCATCGAAATCACCAAATGTCTCCAGTTTAACATTGATGCCCGACATTTTGATTTGATCATTTGGCTGTAACACAATTTCTACATTTCGACGACGTGGTGCTCCAGGACGCGCCGAAGCTGGACGTGCACTTGGGGGCCGTAATGATGTGCGTGGTCGTGTAACTGATCCATTGGAATCTTTTGAGTTTTCACGTGTGAAGGTACCTTCTCGTTCTCTTTTTGCTTCATTGTTGTTGTTGCTGTTGTTGTTAACGTTGTTGTTAGTGTTAACGTTGTGGTTGGTGTTATTGTTGTTAATCGCGTCTATTGATTGAGCAGTAGGTGGTGTTATGGACGTATCGCTACCATCTACTTCCGCTGGGACTTGTCGTTGAGAGGCAGCAGGACGTCGAGTTTTGCTAGAAGATTTGCGAGTTTCAGGTTCTGCATTTAACACTGGGTCAGTAGCTATGGTCGGTGTTGGGGTTGAATCTTTAACTGCATCGGCATGCAACGCTTCAGGCTTACTTTGCGCTGCAATTATCTCGTCCCTATTTGATTTGGCTGAGGATTCAGGTGTCGCTTGCTTGGGTGCCTGTTGATGTTGTTCCTGTGTTACAGGTGCTGGCGACATAGACTTAATCTCCGAGGATTCTGATGAAATCTGCTGCTTGACTCTTGATGTGGGTTTAACCGGCGATGGAGTCTTTTGTTTAGAGCTTTGTCGACTCGGTTTTGGTTTCGCCTCCGTTTGCTTTGCTGCTTTTGGTCGCTGTTGTACCTTCTCTTTTTCCGTGGGTGTAATACGATTCTGTTGCTCTGTGCTTCTACGCTGTTTCACTTCCTGCGGTGAGATGCGTTTATCCTTATCCTTACGTTGCTTGGTCCCCTCTCTAACAGTTGGTGATATTTGCTTGCTTGTTGGCTTAGCTTCCTTTGCTTTCACCTTACTGTTATTCGACGTTTCACTACCCAGCACCTGCTGCAAAGCGCTATGCCAATCCAGGTCTTGCTCCGCAACGCTGGCCATTGCTTGGAGTAGCTCATTAGTTAGCCTCGATTCATGGCCAGCCACAATCTTTGATGTGCGTACCTTTAAATCCAGTTTGGTAGTTAGCTCTAAAAGAATACATATATTACATATATATAGACAATGGAACGAATATCCAGAACTTACTTGTTATATCAATCATTTTCTGCAGATATTTTGTCTTATCATTTCTAGGGTTAATTCAGGATAGGATTAAGCTTACAGCTAAAACTTCTATATTCTACTTACCGATCGGATATATTCTCAAAGAGCTGCTCATCTGGCGTATACAAACCTTCAAAGCAACCTGTTTCCATAATAAACTAGAATTAAACGATATAAGATTGAAATTCGTTTGGAGCTATAAAGTTACTTCCTACCGTATTAAAAATGTCCATCAAGTAGCGAAACGGTGGCTTCCTTAGCAACTTTTCCGTTAATGGAGGTTTCTTTATAAATTTACCCAATGTCTGTTGTGTTAACTTAATAACAGCTACATCCAGCTCCTGGTCAGACATTTTTTAACCTTTTCTTGTAAATGCATTAAAATTTACTGACCAACTTCTACTTTGGCTATTTGTTTGCCTCGATTTTGTCTCCTTGACAACCCGCGACATAATAAAAATAACGACTTTTAGATGCACTTTTTAGTATCCTAGGGTAGTTACTATGGAATCTTTTAATTTTATATAGATTTTACATTTTTTAATTGTAGTAAAAAGAGTTATATAAAATAATTTTGTAATTATAGACCCCTTAGCACTGTCGGCTGTATCCTTTGAGCTGATTTTTACTCAGTTCTGAGTATCAACAACTTCCTATTATATACAAGAAATCGATTGCCTAACAGCGGCAGGAGATAGGTGCTAGGTATAGGGAAGAGGGTGATAGCTGGCCTACTCTATCTGCTAGGTCCATTCAATTAAAGGTCTCACACGACCATCTTTACATGCATCTTGCATAGCAGTGCCACAGTTAGCATCCCACAGCATTAGTTCCAGCTGCAGGAAAGTATCATGCAAATAGTAGAAAAATCTGCTGCAGACCATATTATATATTATACTTATTTATTTAAAATTCCAAATATATAAACAAATCAATTAAATTGCATTTAATCTTATCAGTTTGTTTGAAAAAAAATAAGTCCATAATCGCATATTTTCAACACTTTCTTACTTTATTTTGATTATAAAATCTTCACATACAACTTGACTTATATATTGTGTTTTGGCCTTAAAAAGGTAACGGGATTGGATTTAGGAGTTGCTTTGTGGTCGTTTATTTTTTCTTTTTTAATGTTAGATTATATTCCTCTCTTTGTTAGACATTGAAAAAAAACAATGTCTCAAAGTAGGGTTAAAAAAATACTTTTTGAAATCTATAAAATAAATAATGATAACATAATATAATATATATGTATAGATATATATATGTATTGTGTGTATATATATAGAAAGTTGCCAATTCATTACGCATAGTTATGCCAAAGAGCAGACATATAGCTGTGGAAGTAAAAGATATAGCTAGTAGTAGTAATATTACTTTGTAAGCTAATATTGTGAGGGTGGGGAGGGGTGAGGCTAATAATAATAATTCTCGATAACTAAATTAAACATTAAATAATTAGTAATTAATTAGTTAACTTAAGCTAGTTATACAAAAATATGTAAAAATAAATGGAAAGGGGAAGAGGCGATTTGCAAGCAAATTGGCGGCAATTATATAGGGCTGACAGTTGGGACCAAGAATAAGATCAGAACGTCATCATAAGATACTTTGCGTATATATACTTATATATAGGTATATATATAAATATATATATATATATATTTATATATATATATAGGTGTGTGTGGTATAAAGTACAGGTTTAACTAGCGTAGCGCTTATAACTTAACATCGCATATATATAGGTACTGTACGTATGTATGTAATGTGTGTGTGTGTGTGTGTGTGTGTGTATGAGTTTTTGTCTATATAATTTATAATATACATTTAGTGCAGCAATTAAAAACAATTTATAAAATAACTTTCTCTAACTTTCTTACTTTCATTATTAAATCTAAACAATTTCTCACACATTTTCTCAAACTTAGTAAATAAAATAGATCTAATGTAGTAGCGCTTGGGATTCTACTCAAAAGAATTCATTTTAGTTAAATCTGCTACAACTCAAAGAAATCGTCCTGTTGTTTTTCAAGACGCTTCAATGAATTTTGGACGCGACGCGTTTGTGTTGTGTTGAGGAGCTGTGCTGTGTCTGAGTTGCCGCTACCTGTTGAGCTGTGCCTCTGATGATGTGGCGGTCGATTGTTGTTATTTTTGTAAGAATTGTTTAGGTGATGGTTACGTCGTTCTGGAAAGACATCGGCGTTGGCGCTAATACATATGTCGGCATCGCTCTGACTACTGACAAGACTAAAAGGAAAAGAGAAAAACACGGGTAAGTAAATGCATACAGGATTGAAGAGATAATCTTATTTAATAACTTACTCCTTGGAACGTTCGACATATTTGCGTGACTCAGATATTGTGGTATCAATTTTGTTAAGAAAGTCATTCATACACTTTCGATTTTCTTCCTCAGGTGTCATAGCTGCAACAGAGTCAAGTGATTTACTCTGCTTACTACTGCAGGCATTATGATTATGCATTAAAGCAGGATCCTCGTCATTGCCCTGAACCAAAAGTTCACCGGCAATTGAATATGGACGTGGTGTACTGTGTAGCTGACCGGAACGTGTACTCGATGAGCTGCTAGAGATGTTGGTGTTGCAACTATTGCTGCTACCACCACTGTTATAATAATTTGTTTGACTTAAGTTGTTTGCATTATTGAGCGCCTCCCGTTGCACATTTGCATCTGGCGTTGTGGGCGGAGAGCCCAGTGTATCGACCAGTATTTCATTTGTTGCAGTCGCCTGTAGATAGTAGGGTGAACTCTTCTCAACGGGCACCAGCAAAAACTGTCGCAAAAATAAACTGTCAGAGGCAAAGAGACGATTGGCGCGGCGTATTTGCTCCGTCTAAAATGATATATGATATATATGAATATACTCAATTAAATGCTATTCTATGAATTTTGATGGACTGATTGATTGATTAACTGTCATTGTATGCCAATATAGGAAAAAAATTTAATGCACTTAATTCACTTAATTAAATGGGCCAACCATAAGTCAAGTGATACTAACATAGCAACCTTATCTCTAAAACTGTTGACACTGTAACAACTTTAATATTAGCCCAGAATCAACAAAACTCCACTTAGATCCATTTCTATATCTATATAAGTGAAGACCTAAGATCTTGTTTAACTACATCACATTATTTTACCCCAATTTTATCAGTTTCAAAGTAAGTTCTCGTTTGTTGACCTTTTGTTGCAGTGCCTCTCAGAATCTACGCCAAGGCATCAGTCATCAGACAGCTTGTTCTAAACAATATCTAAATGTACAATGCTATCTTATTTGTTCAAGCTGCTGTCACGTTGTGTCTGTCATCAACTCAGGTGTGGGTTGTATCATAAATTACAAATATATCGTAGACTATAACGTTGCTGCTTATTAAATCGATAAAATTCAAATATAGCCGAGATTTTAAAGTTATTGCATGTTACATGGTAATAGGAAGCCCTACCAAGTTTTACCGGCGCTACAATACATACTGACAAATTCGCGCCCAATACGTTTTCTATGAAGTAGTGCAAGTAGGTTGTAAGAAGTGGGGAGTAACAGTTAGAAAGAGAGAGTTTGTTTAGGAAAATTGTTGTGTGCATTGCAAAAATGTGGCTTAAATCGATAGATGAAATGGAAAGTTATGATAATTTTAAAGTATATATATTTATACTTATTTACCGTTGCGCCATATTTAAGTGATATGCCTTGTAATGTATCCGTTTTTTCAACAGTGTGCCTTATAAGGATTTCATTATTTCTCATACTGTTACAGCAGGTGCTACCATATTTCTTGAGGGTGCGTGAAGAGTCGCGTATCGATTGCTTTTCGTTAAACATGAATTCAGTATCATCCATATCAGGCACGATCTCTTGAAACTGCAATTAAACAAATTAATATAAATATAAATATAAATAGCTATGTAAATATGTTCAAAATTCGTCAATCGATTAAATGAATTAAAGGTGAAAGTTTTGATATGTGCAATAAAACTAACAAAACAGCTGTGATGTCATTGTTGTGGCATAACTTACAGCGCACCCAAAAAAAATATATAAATATATGTAATAGATCTATATTTATATGTTGTTTGTGTAAGTGTGAAAGTTTCTATAAATAAAAATACAATTTTTGCACTTAATTAAAACTACAATAAACTATGCACCGCTTCAATTGCAACGAACTTAATCAAAATCAATTTCAATTTTTTAAAAGTATTGAAATACATAATAAATCAAATTAATATAACCTAATCAACAAATAAAAACCTTACTTTTTGTATTTGGGCTAATTCCAAAAGACATTCGATATTTTTTTTTCTTTTATACTATAGAGTTTAGTTAATTTTCTTATTCGTTTACTGCGTGTTTACAAGTTGTTGATGCTGTTGTTGGACTAAATTATGCGCTTAATGTGACCATAGTATACACTCAATAAAACGACACAATTTACACTTCAAAATGCAATAAAACAAAACTAGAGATGAACTACACCGATACATCGCATATCGCCTTGCAATTATTTTTCCCTTTCACCTTTCATATGTAAAATTATTTTATATGGCGCGCAATATATCACTCAACCAGCGTGAGTGATTGCTATCGATAACTGCAAGGAGTGCAGTGAGAGGTGAACAGAGTTGCAACTTTTTTAAAAAAAGAAGGTTAGCGCGTATTTGTTTTGTCTTTTGTTTCGAACGAGCGTTAATTTGCAACTGTTTTATAAGTTACGAGGAGAGAACAATTTTGTTCACGTGATAGCCAACTACGTAAACGCTTCGAATGTATTTGTTATTATTGTTGTTAAGCTTAAACCTGTTTGGACAAAGCAATTTCGATGTCGATGTCGACCCAGTCAACAAAGACAAACAACGTACCTAACAGCTGCTGCGGCTGCTGCTGCATATATGGAAATTAGCAAACGAATTGCCGGCTTGACTTTTAATTAACATGTGACTTTATTTATAAATAATATATCTATGTTGAATTTGTAATTTAAATGCATTTGTAATTACAACAGTAACAAAGGTGGTTAATCCAATTACTTCCTTAGTTATTACTTTTCAAGAAAAGAACATGAACTAACATAAAGTACAAATCCATATACAGCATAGCTAAAGTAAGGTGAGTCGGTTTTCGTATTTGTCAAACTATTTTCTGCAACATCAACAATGTGGGAACCTACTTTGTGCTATTGATATCAGTCGAGAGTTACTCGAAAAGTAACCGCTTTGATTCAAAACAAAATGCTTGTATGGTATTAACTTTATGGTAATTTGATTAATTTTTTGATATATGATATGCCTATTACGATAAAAGCTTTGTACACTGTATAGCAAAGGGAACACAATTGGTACTGCTTTTTTTTTTTTAAACAGATGAAAGGCTTAAAACCAATGCATAAAAAACAAAAGAAAAAAATATGAATGGTATACTCAAAAGTAGATCCGATTAAAGGTTTAAGAAGTGAAGATAGTTTTAGCTCATTTGTTAAAAAAAAAACATTTCCATTCACCAAGACAAAACACCTAAAAATAAAGGTGTTATCTACTTATAGAGACCAAATTTGTAGTTCAAATTAAATTCAAAAACAATATGTGCAGCACAAGGTTTTAGCCAATTCTAATATTTTATTAAAAACTTGTCAAACACTATTACAAAAGTTTAATAACTCCTCTCTTTTCAATATGTAGCAAATACACTATTTACTAACAAATATTTTTGCACTGACAAGCTTAAAAAATACTCAACGTTAGGCGATTTGCCAAAAAATATTTTCACCTAAATACCAAATAGATCTATTAAAAAAAGAAGAAGCATAAGGAAATAATAACGGTCATTGACTTGCCGTTAAATCACAGAAGCTAGTCACGCGCCGGGTTTCCCACTACAAAGGGTAGCAACAAAGATCTATATACGTATATATATACACTATATATACGATCTATGCAGTTGTGTGTATTTTCATAGCGCTTTGAAAGCTTTTCAAATTGTTTATACTCAACACTAATATATATATATATATATATATATATATATTCATGTATTATATGACATATAAATAAACATTCAGTGATTTAATGATTACGATTTCTGATCTTTGCACAAACTGAAGGAGGCGTCTCTTATTGTTATTGCTCTTTTTTTTTGTTTATTATGGCTGTTCTTGTTGTTGTTTGTGATTATATGGAACATATAGCGATTGCGTTACGGTTATTTTCCCGGGCGTGAAATTGTCTGAAACCGATATGTTAATTATTTATTTTATAATTTTATATGTCTCGCACGGTTTTGTATATTATTTTTGGACAAATAAAGATAAAAAAGAGAGAAAAAAAAAGAAAATTAAGATGCTAAACATACATCTATATAAATACTTATAAATATATTACATATCGGTTGCACATGTGATACATTTTATGGGAGTTTTTGAAGATTTTTATGCCAAAGAACTTAAGAGAACTCGAAGGTCAGTCAAAAATTAATATATAATTTGAATGGAATTGAAAAGGCAAAAAATTAAAGTGGTCAAGTAACTAAGCTAATCGGTATTGCGGCTTTTTAGCAGTTAGCTAAAATATCACAAAAAATAAAAAATACAAAAATCATAAATAATCGTATGGCAAAATGTGTTCAGAGTCATAAATTTAATGATATCGTTTGCAATCTATTTCAATTTCAGTTTTGTTGCCTTTAAATAATAGTAGTAGTTGTTGTTGTTGGTGTTGGTGCTGTCTGTGTGTGCTGGAAGTATGTCAAAATTTATGGAAAAAAAAATTATAAACGAAGGCTGAATTTAAGTAACAGTTACTTTATGGGACTAACGAGGCGCTATCTTTAGTATTAATTAAAATTAACAAAAAAGGAAATTGCAAAAATTGATAAACCAAAAATCAAAACAAATTCAACGAGTACGTGACACAAATCTAAGAAACTTAAACATATCACTTAAGATACATATTTATTTATATATATATATATTATAGTCATATTTATACAAACAACTCTCATTATGTTATGTTACATTTGTGTGTGTGTGTATGTAGAACATGGGTTAATTAACTGATAAAGAAACAAAAACAATTGTTTTAGATCTTAGGAAATACTAGAAAAAGACTGTAGCTGATTGACTAACAGTTGACCTTGACTATGAGTTTTAAATATAACATTGGTAGTAGTTCAGTTACCACAAGACATAATACTAATAGACAGACAGTTAATTAACATGTTTGTTATCTATAAGGGAATGATATATATAACAAAATGACATTCAACGAATACATTTACATACATACAATAAATGCATAGCAAAGACTATAATACCCATAAAGCTTGATCAGGCTCAATCTATTAAATATGTGAAGTTGTCTTTATATAATGTATAACTGTACTCAAGTCAAGTGTCAGAGTATTAACTGGCATTAGTTATATTTACAAATATATATTTTAAAAGTGATAAATTTAATGGATGAGTTCTTAGTGTACAGCGCGTAACAGGCACAAGAATGTTATTAACTTTTGCACTAAAAGTAAATGTCATTGGGCTTTAATTAAAGAAACTAACTATATATATGTATAAATATATATATGTATATACCTGATCAGCATTACGATTTGAGTTTTGAAATTTAGGTAGTTAATGTCTTTTTGCTGTTGCTCTAATCGTATCGCTATAACTAGAATTTGCTTAAGATAAGCTTATCATATCATATCATTCACCATATACTATATACCATATACCATATAACATATATATATGGTACTTGGTGTTACAGTTTCTATGGAAATGACTATATATATTATATTATACATATGTTCACATAGAGTATTTAATCTTCGCCAATATATACAAATATATATATATATATATATATATATATATATATATATAAAGAGTATAACGTTGTTTTCGATTTCTGGTTTCATATAGACTGTTACATTGATTGCATGATGAAATGATGATAGCTGTAAATATATACATAAATAAGTAAATATATATATATATAAATATATATAGATATATATATGCTATGGTATTTAATAGATTTTTGTTTTTTTTCAATCATTTGCACTACGTGCAATATAATAATCAACGTGACTTTCTATAATATTTTTAACGTTATTTCATTTCATAAGAATTAGTTTTGTTTTAAATGTCATTTAAAAAACTCGTAAAAATATTTTTTTTAAAGTCTTTAAAACAGCATTTCAAATCTTGTTAATAAAATACGCGATTGTTTTTCACGCAGTTTATTAACTTTTCTTTTTTTTGTGGCTTAAAAAATATCGATCCTTAACTTTATATAAATATATATAATTATAAGCATTGTGTGGTAAAAGCAATTATTGAATAACTTTATGTATCTTTTTCATATATAATGTAATTATATATATTTATTTTATTATTATTATTATTAATCAATAATATACTGTGTAGTTGTCAATAGAAGTTATTAAACAAAGGTACTATCCATATCTATGTATATATTTAGTATATATAATCAGCTTTTTAATTGCTTAAATCTTTAGATTATATACAAATCAATCACCATAAGGTATAAGCGATTGATTGATTAGTATTATATATAATATATGTTTTGATTATAGATATATATTTTGATTACGATATATTCAATGCCTGTTTTCCTATACTCTTTCATCTTTGTTTTTGTTTTTTATGACTATACAAGTATACATATAGCTATATATAAGTAGCTTCTCAACTGGCTGATACGGTGCATAAAAAATGTCTTTCAGATAAGATTGTGTCTGTGCAAAGTTATAGACATTTTTATAGCCAATATTATTTGTATTTATTACTGAAGCTTTGTATATATGATTGATGCGCTATATAAAATAGGTGCAAAACAAAGAAAAAGTCTTAAACAAAAGGCAAAAACAAAAAAAAAGTAAAGTGTAATTAATAAAGTGTCGCGGAAATATGAAAGGAAAATATATTTATGATATTTTTACTTATAGAATGATATTTCTAGGGCTTGTCAAGGCTTTATCATTATATTTATTTATACCATACATATATATATATATAAATATATATATAAAAATATATATTTAGTTGTGTTTTTCTTTTTGTTTTTTGACAACATTTTTGAGCTGTAGAGTTTTCAAAAGAATTTAAAGAAAAAAAGCACCGCAACCGGTTTAATTTTCGGCGAACAAACAGCAAATTGGTAATAGCCAGAATTGTTGCCATAGAAACTGGTTAAAACCAAAAAATGTAACACAAATTATTAACCCAACCTTATACCTAACCAATCAAAAATTAATATAAATATATTTATATATACATATAGTAATATATTTGTATAAGCAATGAATCAGTTTGTGGTCTTTCCATATAGAACTCCCACTCAATCAAAGACTTTTTTCACACTTTCAATTTTTTTTTTTTGACTATCTTTAAAATATGCAAAATTTGCAGAAATGAAATATGCAAATTGTACGATAAATATATATAGTACATATATCGTATAGGTATTATTGGGAGTAGGTTGAGGATTGAGCTTGGTTCATCGAATTGAGGGCAAACCGTAAAACACTTTGTGCATAATATAAATTTACAACTGGGCTTTTTAGCCTATCAACTTGACTGACAGACAAACAGTTAGACAGACAGTCAGACAGATAGATAATTAGGATATTATGTATTCAATCGGTAGGGTGGTGTTTAATGTAAGCAGTAGCTATAGGGATAACCTCGTGCCAAAAACAATAGGCCCAAAGAATACCCAACTAATAATACTTGTGTATCTACAGTCAGCTCTCCTTAGATGCAACAACTGTGCAGTAATATTAATATATATAATATTATATTTTTAGTTCTTTATTAAATTACTTTACACAGCTGCAACTCAAACTTAAACTAATTGCAAAGTGGCCGAATACTTTAAATAGTTACGTCACAGCAACTATCGAAGAACATTTATACATCTTATACTATAAACATATATATATTTGTACATATATATATGTATATGTATATATGTATATATATAAGCAGTTGTGTACCTAATGAAGGCATAAAGCTAAGGCAATAAAATGGCGGACTTAAAAACCGGACTAAGAGCTGGTCTTAAGTTGGCAGTTGGGTTTACGTTTAGGTTTGGGTATTGAACCCAAGGCTAAGGATATTTTTAGATCAGCAAATTGCAGATGCCTGAAGCAACGAAGTAACAGAGAACTTTTCGCAAGACTTTTCTTGTATTTTTTTTTTTATTTTTTGCATTGGCCTAATTAGCAACAACTGGAAAAAAACAACAACAATAACAACAACAACATCAGCAACAAACATTGGCTTTATGTATTTGGCTTTGTTCATTCGTGCACTCATTTGCAATTCAGTCGGAGTCGGTTAAGTTGGCCGCATTGCTAGTTGGCTTGGCAGCTTTTGGCCAGATGTTGCACTGTGGAACTCATAGTTATAAAAATTTAAAACAAAATCATAAGGTATCATAGCATTAACTATTTAACCACGTTTAAATAAATAAATATATTTTTTTTTGTAATAAAAAATTATTTTTATATTGCATGTATATCAATATTAATATTAATATATGTAATTAATCTCCATCAATACAAACTATTTGTGTTTTGTTTATAAAATATACCGTTTGTGCCCATTGTGCAACTGAGCTGGCTTACTCATCGCCTGGTTCGTTGGCCACGATCAGCAATAACTGCCGGCGTACAGCCATGCCCACAGGCTGCGGCCCAGCCAGTGATACAGTCATCCATGGTGCACACTTTGGTGGCAAAAGACAAAAAGCAAAAATAAAGGTAAAGCTCCATTCAAAGTGGTTTTTCTTGAGTAACTCAAGACCATTTCGAAATGATCAGATTTCTTAAGAATTATTTATTATTATAAACTGTTGGTTACTGATGTTGTTGGCTTGTTGTTGAGTTTCCTAAATGCGGTTAAGCACCTTGGCTACAGATCTCTAACTCTTTAATCTCAACTACAACTCAAAGAGCTGACAACACCATGACTTCATAGTTTTATATATAAATATATATATATAAATATATATATGAATATATATTTATACATTTTGCAATAAAATCAATCAAAGAGGTTTCTTTACACTAATTTTGTACAGTGTTTGTTGATTCATTACCTAGACAGTAATTGGTTTTGTGATCTTGGTTTAATTGATGCGACAACATTAGATGTATCTGTCTGTAGTCTCATCTAACCCAGATTTTTACGGCTCAAAAATTAAACAATGTTATGAGTTTGTTACCCATTATACATTTTACTACAATTTCTAAGGTTCAGTACCCTAACCTAACCCAACCTTAGGTTGCGATGCCAAATTGCCGCGAGGAGATCAACTTCACTTACTAAAATACTTGATTTAAGTTATGGCAAATAACTCTTAGATTCTTACAAGTATAAGAGTTAATATAAATTAAACAGAATACCCTTAAGTTATACATAAGTATTCTCTTATACTTATACATAAATTTCTTTACCAGATCCAGATTTCTAAGTAACCATAACATAAATATATACTATATAAAAATTAAATCATATTATACGATATTATATTATATTATTATTATATCATATTTATAGATATCAATAGGTAAATTCTTTTTTTTACTTACTTGCGAATGCAATTTCCAGTCCTTATAGGCCTTTACAATATAATCCATTTCCGCTTCTTCTTTTTTTGTTTACTTTTTGCTTGATTCCCGTTATTTTCTTTTTATGATCTGCGTGTAAAAACGTAAATTATTCTAAGAATTTAATTACATATAAAAATATATTTAAATAAATATATATATCAATTAAATCCACTTCACTCTCACTTTGTCTTTATATAATTTAAATATACATATTAAATTTTAAAATAGACTTTTGTTGCTTTTTTTTAAAAAGTTTTTTTTTTTTCGTTCATAAATCAATTTGTGTTCGCTTTAACACAACATTTTCCACAAATCTCTTTTTTTTATTTTATGGGTGTTGCTTATTGTTTCTTATTTTACTTTTTATTTGCTTTTTTTGTTCTATGGTTACATTTAGTTTACATTTAGTTCATTATATTATGTCTACAGATTTAAACTAAAATTTTTTGCGACTGTTGCAGTTATTGCCCATATGTGTGTACTATATACATATGTAATTGGGTAACTATAACTATATACAATTATATTATTACGAGTCTTATAATTGTTTGCTGTTGTTTTGCATTGTATTTTTTTTTTTCTTCTTATTTTATTTTTTGTATTTTTTTTTGTTGAACCAAGGCCAAAGGGGGAAAAAAACCCAAAGAAATCGTTTTGTCTTTCCACTTGTGCAAATCTCCAGTGTGGCTTTTTTAGATGACTCGTGTATAGGTATACGGGGGTGTTAGTGCTTGTGTGTGTGTGTATATGTTTGGCTGTGTATGTGTGAGTATGTGAATTTGTTTTCCGTCTGCGACAACGTCAAGCGACAACGCGTGTACCGCATTTCGTGATCTTTTGCAGTTGACGTTGTGTTTTTTATCTACAAAAATTATTTATTTATTATTTCCTTTAATTTATTTTCTTTTTCTTATTTTTTTTGTTAAGATTTTTTTGTGTGACAACGTTCCGTTTGTTTGCTGTTGATGCACAATGAGAGCGTACACAAACAACAAGTGCGTAAATAAATATATAAAAAAAAAAATATAATTATTAATTGAATATGTTTATTGGTTTTGTTTTTTTCTTTTTTCTTGTGTAGCAACAGATGCTGCTGTGACGCTGACGCTTGGCAACAACTGAAGCTTTAATTTTAACTGTTTATGCGCGATTTTTGCTATGTATCTATGTGTGTATTTATGTGTGTATGTACGTATTTACTAAGGTATGTAGTTGCTTAGAGGTAACCTCTTTTTTTTAATTTTTTGTTTCTTTTTCTTTTTTTTGGCAGTCACTCGCACTCACAAATGAATCTGGCAGCAGAGACGACGGCAACAACGGCAACAACGGCAGTGGCGGCGACAACGCGAGCGCTAGGTAATCGGGGGTGGCTGGGGGGCTTAGGTGCTCAGATTTTCGCAGCGCGCACACCGATTAAAACTAAACACTAACACTAATAGTAACAACAGCAGGCAGCACAACCTGGCAGTGGTTTGCCAACCAACTTCAAGTAACGCTCGATAACAACTGACTGACTGAGTTTCAGCGAGCTACGCCTGACGCCACAATGATCGTCAAAGCTCAACGCGAGTATTAATAACGGAAGCTCTCTCGCACTTGTTCTCTCCTATTTTCGTGTGTTTGTTTTGTTTTTCTTTGCTTTTGCATTGCGTTCTTCGTCAAATTGGACAATTGTGTGGGGTGTCTGGAAAGTCGCATCGAATGCAACTGAAGAATGGGTTACAAAGCACAGGCGGCGATACATGCACAATGTACGTTGTATGTACGTATAGACGCTTGTACATATATATCGATGTATGCATTGTATGCACTTCAAGAATGAAAAACAAAGCACAAGCGGAAATATCTATGAAAACAAGTATGTACGTACCAACGAATGTATATACATATATATTAATGTACATACATAGATAAGTACAATATACGAAGCTGAATGAGCTCTTCAATTGTTTAAACAAGTGATACTATCTGCTCTTTAACGCCCACGTTCACAATATTAACCTGGAACATACATACAGATATACTTACATATACACATAAATACAGCTATAGCGCGTTAATTGTGATAATCATTTGTTCTTGTTGTTGTTGCTGATAACATGTCATCAAAAAGAAAGTCAGTTGTCGGTGTCAGATTCAAAATTAGATTCTGATTCAGTACGAGTTGGATGAACTTTCTTAAGAACAAATCCCATTGACAATACAGTTAATTACATTATCTGTAAATATGAATGCGTGTGGGGAAAAATTACTAGGGAAATGCTATTCTGATTAAAACCAGGCTTAACTCTGTCGATTATTTAGTAAGTTAAGCTTTAGTGGCGCCATCTACGTAATAAACGTGTCGAATTAGTATGCTGATGAACGCACGATTTGTTAATGCGATAGAATCCAGACAAACGAGAAAATCCATACACAATTTGTATACATAAATATATACAAACATATATACAATTGCACATTGTATAAACCATCAGCAGTAATGCACTACTGTTAGCATTTTAAATATGTGTATGTGTTAGTTTAATTCTAACGTGAACTATATATATACATATACGCATTGGCATTGCCATAAAAAAAATACAAATAATAAAATCTTCTCCTATATATAAATAAATTAACACACATTTACACAATAAAGTTGTTTCAAAATGTTTTTAAGGCTTTATGAAGCAATTTCATTGTGTAGACGTGAACTTAAGCATGACTGCAAATTAGTGTGACCACAAGAAAATATGGAATAATAAATTAAAAACAAAATCTATTAAGTAAAAAGCTGTTCATGTTGGTCTGTTAAAAGGGTCGTGCAAATCGAGTCATGATATGATATTATCTGTATAGTAACTTTGCACAAAACCACGTTTATAAAAAAGGGGGGTTTTTTTTTTGTTGTTTATATATTGACGCGACTAGAAATACCCATGCTCATGGTATTGGTTTTGTATTTTTGTAATAGAAACAAAAGGGAAAACGTACACAATTTGATCACGACTATCATAACATGTTCTAGTTGCAAAGATAAGCGATAACTGCTGTCAGACAAGGCAATCCATGTTGGATGTCCTGGTCTTAGTTCGAAAAACAACAACATCGATAACGTATCTACTAAAATCAGTCACTAACGTTTAACGGTATACACAGAATGCGTCATTATCAAAAAAAAAGGTTGAAACAAAATAGAATGCAAATGTATGTATGTATATAGCTAGTATATAAAAGTTGTTGTTAAGAGCTGATAATAGTATTAATGCATTTAATTTGTATACACAGAACATAACCCTTGTTAGTTAATAATATTGGTAGGAATCAGTTAACCGTTACAATTACATTTACAGGGCGTACAAATTGTCAACCGGATGATTCAATTTCATTGAAATAAAAGTGAAACTCTGAATTGACTTGGATTGTACAGTGGCGACGTCATAGCTTCTATACAGAAAGCGCTACGAGACCATAAGAAGCAGTTATTTATTTTATGAATCAAAAATGTGTAAATTATAGAAACACGTAGAAATCCGTCGGGCAATAGCATTTGAAAATTTGCGCGTCTGCCCACAAAGCACTGTTTTATATATCCCAAATTTTGGTTAATAACTTTGGCAAAGTTAAACGCCTCAAATCAAACCAGATGCCAAGTTGTTTGTATTTGTGTTTGCGTGGAGATATTATGGCTCAATTATTAAATTGCAACTAATTTGAAATACACACAGTGACAGAGATTGCGTTGCATGATGAAGATTGAAATTTTTCGATCGGTGTTTGAGGATAATTAAATTCTGCTTTTACCCGTTAAGGCAAACATTTTGATTGGGTTCTAATGTAAAATGTGTGACAGCCGTGAAAAACAAATTGGTTATCATCGACAATTATTTGTTGTGCATAAAGTCGAGGCTAATTTATGTATATATTCAATATCAGCTCAGATGACCATTACATTATTTATTATATATATAATAAAGGCTTTCGGCTTGCATATTAATTAATTTTCATATTCTAATTTAATTAGCAAGACAAACTAATTTAATTAGCGGGAAACGAAAATTCGCATATTTGCTTACCAGTGTTTACCCATTTTTTAAGCATTTAAAAAAGAGTATCTTCGCGGGTGTAGCACTCAGCTTCTGTAAGCAAAGTCTTAATGGTTTTACTAATCTGGCAGCACTAGTTTGTTTATTATTGACAATTTACATAAACTGTTTAATTGCTTTTATAAAAAAATTCAAATTGCTTGGAGTTTTATTCTTATATCACGCGATAGTAAAAAAACAATTGTATTGTATTTAATAAATTGTATATAATAAATATATTTCTGGGTGTGTTATGGGGTATACAGGAATGGTCTCATGCACCTGTCGAATATAGCGACAAATTTTCTAAAAAATTATTTTACTTTATGAATATTTGATTTATGATTGGAATTTTACAACATATAGCAACTAGATAGACAAACTCTTTTTGATATTGGGTGCTGTCAGCTGTGATTCCAACCGGTTGAATTTATTGTTGGAATTATTACTTTATCAATATACGGTCTCACTTTCAGTTACTAACGCAATGTTGCCCAGGTAAGACGCGCTGCCGATGTCACCTGATTGTTTGGGCCAACCAAAAGAGGTGTCGAAACGCCAAGAAGATTTAAAATTTGAACGCACGGTTTGCGTTATGAACGCCCGTGTGTGTTTGTGTGCCGTGAAAGTAAAAAATTTAAATATATTTGATTAGCACCATCAAAAAAGAGCAACAATATCTTTAACAGACTGTGCTAATATTCATACGTATATATTATTGTGTTTGTGTGCGTGTTTGTGGATTTGACTGGTGCATAAGTATTTGTTTTTATGTGCTAGTGTGCTGCTAAAGAATTCCAAGAAAAGTAAAACAACAAAACTAACAATAGAGGATGTCAAACAATCGGCGAAGAGTGCGTAATATTGATTATCTTGCCCTACAACAAATACAACAATCATTGATGGCGACGCCGCCGACAGCTCCACATGAAGACTCACCATCAGCTCCAACTCCAGATCCAGCTCCAGCTCCGGAGTCTCCACCATCTCAACCACCCGTACCACCAGCGCGGTTACGACGGGAATTCCACGTGGATGAAGATGTTGCAAGGTAAGTAAAGCAAACAATTTAAATTGTCTCCCTTTAATCTTACAGTTGTTCTTTCTACTGCCACTGCCGGTTTATCTAAAAGCAAAAGGAATTTAAAATATTACACGCACACTTAGAAACTTGTTGGCTAGAGCGTTAACTCTCTCCGTCTCTGTCTCTCTCTCTCTCCCTCTTATCCCCTCTAGCTCTTTCCTAAAACTCCCGCATATTTTACCCATTTTGATTGTTAAAACGTAAACAACGTGTTTTACTTGTAAGCTTATTTTGGTTGTTGCTGTTTTCTTTGCGTTTTCTTTTCGAATTCTTTACATTTTTTTTTTGATATTATTGTTGTTGCTGTGACTGCAAAAAAGTGCAAAAGTAGCAATAAAAAATGTAAATTTGGCTCGAAATTTAAAACTCAGTTCGTCTTTGCAGTAATACATACACATATATACATATATGTATACATCGTATATGTATATAGATGTATTTATTTGTGTAGATGTATTTATTTGTGCTTTTGTATTTCCAAGATATAACTGATAAGAAAACAATTTGCCTGATAAGACAACGCACACGAACACACTCACATGCATACTTATGTACATATAAGTATGCATATCTAAGACAACTTTTTTTTTTTTTTACCTTTTCCGTTACGCTTATTCATACATAACAGAGAGATACAAACATACATACCTACATAACCAATTATAATAAATATGTATGTATGTATGATAGTCATTAAATATTGATAATTACGATTTTTACTTGGTTATAGCCAGACAGACATATTATTTAGCAAAAATTTTGCATGCCCTTTGATAAATTAAGGACAAACATATGCAGATGTGTGTATATATAAATGCGTTTGTGTGAGTGTATTGCTTTGTCTGTATGGGCTTGTCACCTATTGAAATTTAGTGAAATTAATTTGTGTCTCCGAAGTCTTACTTGTTCTTCTTCGTCTCATATACCAGTTTACTGTGTTGTTGGCTGGCTGGTTGGCTGATTGGTTGGAAAGGGGGAGGGTAAGGCGAAGGTTGTCGAAGTTAAAACGCGTTTAATACATACATATACATATTTACCTTTATATGTATTTATTTGTGCGTGTGTGTGTGTGTGTGTGTGTATTTGTAGCCTGTATATACGTGCGCTTGCACATTCTGCTTTGGTAACCTCTTTCGTTATGCGTTAAAGTTAAAGCAAATTTCGATTCTGTTTTAAAATCAAATTCGCTTTCTTCTCAAATTCTCCTAGCTTTTGTCTCTTCTCTTCTTTGCTCTTCTCGCGCAACGGAATTTCTTAACCCACTGACGTAACGAACACCACTCAACTCACGTAGACACTGCCGTTGTTGTTGTTGTTGTTGTTGTCGTTGTTTTGTTGCTGTCGCCTTTGATTTTGTTATTGCCTTTGCAATGCGATCAATGACGCCGCCAAACATCTTGCAGGCATTCGCACTTGAACTTCAAATGTTCCACACTCGACACGCTCATCCTTCCTCTCTCTCACTCTCTCACACACACGCATACACTGTGCATGTATTCTGAGTGTATGTATTCTCTCCTTATATTTCTATTCTATGTTTAAGCATCGTCAATATAATAAAGAGCGCCTGCAAAATAACATATGGTCTGAATAAGCGTACTTAAATATAAACTTATGTATGTATGTATGTATGTATGTATGTATGTATGCATGTATGTATGTATGCATGTATAAGTTATTTATAAATACACTTGCATACTTAAGTATATGAATACAGTTAATCTTTACTTTATTGTAAACACAGCAGAACTTACAGATTTCTGCATTTGTTAATTATAAAAAATAATTTGTTTGTTTTGCTTACAAAATGTACTTCATAAATTTTGAAGGTGTTAAGATACGAGATATGAACGAAAGAGATAAAACAAAAAAATCATATCATCTAGTTAATGTTAATGGAAACAGAGCATAACTGTACTTATTGTTTTTGGTCTAATACTCATAATTTATAATTAAATAAAATGATCGATAAATCTGGAAAATAATATTTTCTTTAATCTCAACTCTATTGTTCTTTGTTAGTAGTTTCATATTATTTAATACTTTGACTAATTATAATTTTATTTGATAAAGTTTTATAGTAAATAACAGTATAAAAAGTTAACAAGAAAGAATGGTGAAAAAAAACAGTTGTTTTTTATGCTTAATGTGTGTGTCAATTATAGTTAATTATAATATGGAATATAACAGAATATAATATAGTATATATATGTTTAATATCCTTTAAGGGATCAACTTGAAATATACCAAAAAAGTTATATACAAAATGGTTTAAAAGATACAAAACCTTTAAATAGATATTTTAATTAAAACTATTGCTTATTTATAACAATTTATATCCCAAGTTAACAAAGCAAAAAGAACGTAACAAAATATGTAATTAAACAATATAAACTAAAGTAATAAATCTAAACCTTATCAAAATGAAGAAAAACTAAAGATACGCCATATCATCAATATATATAATAATATATATAAATGTATACCTACATATATATACATACATACATACATATATATACATATGTAAATGGCATACTGTTGCTGATTATTATTATGTTATTTGTACATATTTAATTAAATACTTGTGCCAAAATTATGTGATTATGATAACACGATACTCGTGAAGGTCAAATCATAGATAGAAGGCTAAAATAATTGGCGTAAAAAACTGAATTCTTTGTTGCCAAATTATAATTTTCTTTTCACTAACACATACAAGTACAAAGAACTATATTTAATAATTATATTATTAATGTTAGATTCTATAATAATTAACGTAGTATTCCTCCATATAATTTGTATATTAGATGTACGAGGGTGGCTTAAACAATAACCCAAACTAATCTAATATATTACTTATTTTATATGAGAAGTATTTAATATTGCAGTTAACCCTCGCACATTACTCACATGTGTTTCCGTGTGGAACTTAGTTTTAGTACATTTGTGTGTGTGTGTGTGTGTGCGTGTGTGTGCGTGTGTGTATAGGTATGCGATAATGTGCGCAATTTATTTTTCCGTGTACCAGGCTTAACGCATAGCCCCCCACTTTAGAAGTTTATCAAAATGAGGGCTGCGGTTTTATTTTCACACTTGGTTTATTACATGCACACAATATTTATTTATAATTTATAAAAATAAAAAAAACAACAACATTTGTGTTAAGCATCGTACGCATCGTAAAACATATCTATAATTGTACAATATATCGATCCATTGAGTGTTTTGTTTAGTTAAGTCAACAGAATTTTAAATTAGCTCTCGTGTTCGCGTACATCATAAATATTTAATAAATTATAAATAAATAATAAATAAAAATGTTACGTTAAAATTAATCGCTTCGTCTACCGATTGTTTCTTCTGTACAATGTGATGTGATGTGCGTTGAGCGACGCGAGCTTACTTAGACTTGCGATCCACAGGTGCCTTTACTCTCTACTCTCTACACTCTACTCTCTTGGTCGTTACGCTCACTCTCACTCTCACTCTCACTCTCACAAGCACTTGGTTTTCTATGTGCGATGGGTCCCAGGTAGTTGCACTTTCTTGTTTGTTGCATACAGCTCATACATACCAATACTTGTTTATATTTGCTGTGTATGTGTGTTTGTGTCTGTCATAGCATAAAAGAGTTAATCATTTCATACGATAAATAATGCGATGCGACGGTGTATTGCGTTTGTGTTTCATACGTTCTCTTTATTCCACCCACCATACTATCTTCCAATCACTCATTCTACCGCTCTTATTGGGAATATCTCTCTCTCTCTCTCTCTCTCTATGTTTATCTGCTGCTCTCGGTGCCGCAACAACCTAGTAATTGAAATTGGATGAGTTTTTTTTGTGGGCCCGATTGTCGATTAGTTTGTCGCGCTTGGCTGTGCGCTTCAGTCGCCGCTCAACTCGCTCCATTGTTGTTATTTATTGTGTATTAAACATATATAGATATACATTTACATATGTATATATATATATATCTATACACACATGTGTGAATGTATAGTATAAAATATTTTATGAGTATCAGTGACTACATGGGTTAAATTTTATTTTTTATTTTATTTATATTTATTTTCTTGCTTCTGTTGTTGCTAAAGTGCTAATAAATTGACAGGCCGCCGGCGCAATTCAATTCACACGACAATGGCCACATCAGGTGGTTGCCTCTACTTGGATATCCGACGCGATTTTATTTTATTTTGCTTTACTCTTCGTCGGTTTGTCTGGTGAAATTCATTGCACGTTGCAATTGTGGAGAAGCGCGAACTTTGTGCTTGTTAGATACCCGAATACACATATATAAATATTTATATATAAACATATATATATATATATATATATATATTTAAATATATGTATGGTCAACGCCTTAAAACGGTAGCAAACCCAAACGGTTTGGTCTGACAAGTGTTTTTTTTTGTGAAGATTTTTGTGTCTTTTCCATTTGAATTTTGTTTGTTTTAAAACAAAAACAACCATTAATATATGTCTTGGGTGTTCCCCATGTTCAGTAATTAACTAAAAAGAATTCACAATTCAAAAGGCACTTGTCGTCCCGTCGTCTTATCGATACAGTTTTATTTTAACTCTGTGTCATTGCTGGCTGCTTAAACTGTGTGCTTGTCAAACTGTAACACAACAAAATGCCGCGCAAAAAGTAAGTTGAAAATAAATATCAGCTATGTGAATAGAATGGAATATATATAAATATATAAATATACCTAAGAATTTAATTGCGAGAGCAAAGTCTTAGTAGGCCCTATACTAAATGAGTCTGTGTTGAAGCTCAAACTGTTTAAAGGTGTAGAGAATCTCCATAGGGAAAAGATTAAAGTGTAGAGAAGAATAATGGCAGCTTCATATGCTTGAATATTACTCTTGAAGAGTTAAATTGCTCTTAAAATATCTCTCTTAACTAGTTAGCCAATCAGATAGTATGTAACTAACGGTTTAATGTCTGATAAGAAAATGTTAAGGAATATATATATTTTTGGATGATGAAATAAAGCATACAAAATGCTCAATCACACCATTTACATATAACCGAAAACGAGTATAAATCAAATCAGCAATAAAATTAAAGCATAATTATAGGCGTGACAAGCGGCTGTCTACTGTAAGAGTTGAATGATATCCCATTGATAAGATAACAACACTACAGTTCTATCAGTTCCATCTGTCCATCTGCCCCACCTGCCACTCACCTGCCGCATTGATTCATCTACGTGTGTAAGCCCACAAACTGAATTGTGGTTATTATTTGTTTGGCTTATCGGCTTTAACTTGGCCAATTAGTGCAGCAATTAGTATTAGTAAAAATAATTGGCAACACGTTTTTGGCTTATTCGCAATTCGTAATTCGCAATTCGCAATTCGCAATTCTCATTCTCCTTTTTTGTTTCGTTTTATTCGTATGTTGTTGCGCTGACAGAGTGGAGTTTCGTGTGAAGCAGACGCAATCGCGTCCCATGCAAACAGCAAATGCTAGAATTGGCACACTGGAGGAGGATTTGCATCCAGATGATGAGCTGGCGGCACACTATGAAGCATTTGGCACAACGCCACCGCGTACCCGTCTCAAAATAAAGAATCGTGACTGGGAACGCAAACAGAAAGTCTGCAATGTTGTTGCGTGAGTAAAAGTTGCCTGCTATCAGTTCATCTTCAGCTCATTATCAGTTCCTATCGTAATCCTGCACCATTTCCATCTCACACAATAGTTTTCACTAGGCGTGGCTTAGAGAAGATTTGATTAGCATTCGAGATATATATATAAAACTAATTGAGAATTTTATTTTGCTACTGAAACAGTTCGACGGAGGCACCGGCCAGTGTTGGAGGTACGCCAAAGAAGGGTATGTCGCGCATGGCCAGATCCCGCGTGCTACGCCGGAACACCATGGATTGTGCCCTGTTGAACGAGATGTTTGTTAATGAGGAGGGCAAGCGTACGGATAAGCGACTGCAGTCGCTGCTACGAGATTCAGAGCGGGAAATGAAGAATTCACTGGTAGCAACAACAACAGCATTGGCTCCTCCACGTGGCAATAGCTTTCACGAGAGTGCACATCCATTGGAATCTTTGGATAAGATAATGCCACTCAGTTCAGATGCAACAGTGCTGCAGCCACTGCGCATTGCCTCGAAAGTGGTGGAAAGCTGCAATCGATATCGTTGCGTCTCCTCACGTCCTATAGGCTGCCGCTCGTCGGCGCCACCTTCGGCATTTGTGCCGCAGCTGCCTGCATTGAGTGGGGAAGTTAAGCCAACGCCTGGACTAGCCAAACGTAAAGATTTCCATGAGACTTTTGCCAATCTGATCAAACTGGGCAGCGTTGATAGGCAGGATGGCAAGCTGTCGCAGGAGGAGCACACGTGGCAGACGGAGCTAAAGGATCTCATCTGGCTAGAGCTGCAGGCTTGGCAAGCAGATCGTACTGTTGAGCAGCAGGACAAGTATCTATATGAGGCACGCCATGGCGTCTCTGATCTGCTCACGAAGATCATTAGCTATAAGTTCCTGCCACGCTACAGACGGGAGCCCAGTCTATTGAGTTTGGACAGTGGGATACACTCGGATGCCAATTCTAATGCCAGCTGTAAGTTAACGTTTTCATAAGGAAATTGTTTCAAGTTCTAATAACAATCTCTTGCAGCTCCATTACCCAACAAGATGTGTCAGGGCTGCATGTCGCTTTACTGTAAAGATTGCATGGAACAGCAGGAAGTGGCGCTGCGTGAAATTGAGGATCTGTTGACACGTCTAGAGGCGGCCGAGGCTCTGTATCCCTCATCTCAGGCAATGGGTGCATTGCATCCCATTTACAAATCGCAAAGCTTTGTTGGACGCATTAAGTCCATGTGCCTTTGGTACAACATTACCAAGCAGAGCAAGCTCAAGCTTAGCATTTTGGGCAGAATCTTAGCGCGGTTGGTTAATCCCTTTTGGCTTTTGATCTCAAATTGAAACTAATCTGAATATCTATAACAGACTGCAAGACGAGAAGTTCTCCTGGCCTGTACAGACATCTTATATGGGAAATTCGGATAGTGGCAACTCATCCGCTTCAGGCGTGGATAACGATGATTCAGCAGTCAATTCGTTGGACTCCTCAAAGGCACCCAGCGTGGCAGGCAATGGTGTTGCACATAATGCAGTACGCAGGCCCTGCGGTACCATGTCCTGTGCCCGGGTGCAGTTCATGCTCAATGACTCTGCTCATGTGCCTGGTGAAACCTCAAGTAGCAATGAGTAAGTGCACCGAAAATATCATTGATTCGTTAACTTATGCATATGTTTTGTTAGATCCACATCAACGGAGATCAGTCAGATATCCAATGATCTGGCACATGGTCAATTACGTAAGAATTCAATGCACGACATAAATATCTTCAGTGTGGAACCATTGGGTACCTCCAATAATGACTGCAATGGTGAACAATCTTCGGGTCTGTACCGCAAGTTCATTGAAAATGTGCTAAAATGTCGTGGCTTGGCCAAGTCATTGGCTTTTCTTCATCAACTGCATACGGTGGCATTGTACAAGGCGCATATATCGTTGGAGAAACCTGGTACAGAGGATACGGAAGATTTTGAATTGGATACGGAGTCCATTGACCATGAGGCACCATGCATGGATCCACAAATTAGTCGGGAACAAATTATTGAGCTACGCACATATGGTTATTGGAGCGAGGAGGCACAGTCCATTAATCTGCCCTCCTATATACCCACATTTGTGTTCCTTAGCGGCATCCCGTTGCAGTTCATGCATGAGTTCTTACGCATGCGTCTCGAGACGCGTCCTGTGCGTCCAAATCCTCTCAGTCTCGGCCAACTGATGAAGGAACTACGCGAAGGTCTTACCCTGGCTCTCACGCATAGAGAACGTTATCAACGCCACATAACCACAGCTCTGGCCGAGAATGAAACTGAACTGGACAGCTACATTAATATACTTAATCAGTACGACGCAACGGTGCGCAAAACATTCGAGCTATATCTGGACTATATTGATCAGATGGTGCTAGTTGCTGTGCCAGAGACTAATCAGAAGTCTGTCTTAGAGAAGGAATGGATGTTTACCAAACTAATCAGCCCTATGATTAAGGGCATGCATACACTTGCCTCACAGAAATTCTGTGGCATCATTAGCAAATTGCTGCGCAGCATCTCAGAGCGCCTAGTGAAGCGTTCCGCTGAGTTGGATGATCAAATTGCTGACACAGCGCTTAGCAATGATAATGAGGAGCTGAAGTGGCAGTTGCTAACCATTTGCCGAGAGACGCAGGCACTCTTGACGGAGGAACGTGAACGTTCAATTAAGGTGCTATTCTTTGCTAAGACTTTCTGTCGGGATGTGGAGACAACAGACTTTCATCGGGAGCACTATGAGCATGATGTGGCTAACCATCAACATGATTTCATCTGCTCCGATGTTAAGGCAGCATTCAAGCTATTACAGCTGGATGTACTTGAGGTGCGCAATAAACTTACTGATATCATCATGGGCGTCCAGCATCGTTGTGGTTTGAGCAACATGCAGGATCTGGATGAACAAGATCGCTTGGCTGTACTATCGCGTACCCGCGAAATCCTACATCAGGGCTATAAGTTTGGTTTTGAGTATCACAAGGATGTGATACGACTGTTCGAACAACGTATTATGGATCAAAAGGCTGGTGCACACACGGTCGATCTGGCTTTAGGCATTATTTCTTTTGCGAAAATGTGGATGCATTTTGTGATGGAGCGTTGTGAGCGTGGTCGTGGCATGCGTCCTCGCTGGGCCTCACAGGGTTTGGAGTTCTTAATGTTGGCCTGTGATCTGCAGATTACGCAGCATCTGGATGATCTACAGTTCGAGGAGCTTAAACAGCAAATGGATCGTTGCATATCGCATGTGATTGGGATTACTTCAGAACCAGAAAAGGTGGCACGTAAAAAAGCTTCGCCACGTACACGTAAAACATCCTCGCCAGCTACAAGTAGATCCCGTACACCCACACGTACGCCCATGTCAGCTGGTGTTGTGGTTAATCCAAATACGCCGCCACTACAATCGCCACAATACAATAAGCTGCTGCATCCGCAGTTTAGCTTAAAGGAGGACCTGTTGCAGCAGAACTCTGCCACCTATAGCTCTGTGGATAGCACTGATTTTGTAGAGGCACCACATGGACCCATCAATGGAGAGCTACGTCTGCTGGTGCCACAAACACCACCCATTTCCACAGTATCAAGTGGCAAAGGCAGCAATGACACAACGCCGCTTGCCTTACGTCAGGAGCGTGTGCGTGATGCAGTCAATCGTTTGGATCTTGACTTGGAGGAACATCTACGTGAGCGTCGTCTTATTGGTCAGGTGAAAGCGCTCAATTCATGCGACAAGGTACAAATACGTGCACGCAGCGTCAATTTCCGTTGGCATCGCGGCATTAAGATTGGCCAAGGACGCTTTGGTAAAGTCTATACGGCGGTTAATAACAACACTGGTGAATTAATGGCCATGAAGGAGATTGCCGTACAGCCTGGAGAGACGCGTGCGCTCAAGAATGTGGCCGAGGAGCTGAAGATATTGGAAGGTATTAAGCACAAGAATCTAGTGCGCTATTATGGCATTGAAGTGCATCGCGAGGAGTTGCTGATCTTCATGGAGCTATGCTCTGAGGGTACACTTGAATCGCTGGTTGAGCTCACTGGCGGCCTACCAGAGGCTCTATCACGTCGCTTTACAGCTCAGCTACTATCAGGCGTGGCAGAATTGCACAAGCATGGAATCGTTCATCGGGATATCAAAACTGCCAATATATTCCTTGTGGATGGCAGCAATAGTCTCAAGCTTGGTGATTTTGGTTCAGCAGTGAAGATACAGGCACATACAACTGTGCCCGGTGAGTTGCAGGGTTACGTTGGCACTCAAGCCTATATGGCTCCGGAAGTCTTTACCAAAACTAATAGCGATGGCCATGGACGTGCCGCCGATATCTGGTCTGTGGGTTGTGTTGTCGTTGAGATGGCCTCGGGCAAGGTAAGCAAAGCATTTTGTGCACAGATAACATAGACAAGACACTACCACGATAACTACAGTTAGCCATGTCAATTCTCATTAATTGTTTAAGTAATTATCTAAAATTTTGTTGTTTAACGTTTTTCAGCGGCCTTGGGCACAGTTTGATTCAAATTTTCAAATTATGTTCAAAGTGGGCATGGGCGAGAAGCCACAGGCACCAGAGAGTCTCTCCCAGGAGGGACATGATTTTATTGATTTCTGCTTGCAACATGATCCCAAGCAGCGTCTAACAGCCTATGAATTGCTTGAGCAAAACTTTTGCAAGGTAAACTAAATCGCTTAAACCGTTAAGTAATTTATTAATTATTTTCCACTTTCGACAGTCTGGACGAGATGAGGAGTGCAATACTGAGCAACTGCAGGCACAGATGCGTGGCTCCTTTCGACGAAATGTGGTTCAAAGTTAATCCTATTAAACATAATGTTTTAACCATGTTTCCAATGACCTTTATCTAAACTAAAGTTAATGAACTGTCTGGTGGGAACATTGTTAAAACTAAAACAATGCTTTTAATTTTACTTTGACTTTTCTACTTAAAGCAACAAGTAAAATTTGTATTCTTTTTTTTTATACATTCTTATGAATGAATAGATTTGTGTGTATTATGTATGTATGTACGATTATTCGTATAAGTATATAGTATATATATATATATATATATATATATATATATATATATATATATATAAATAATTGATGTAAATGCGACCAAAGGTCGATTAGTTTTATGTTTGACAATAAAACAAAAAAAAAAAGAAAACAATTAAAAAATATATACACAAAAAAATATAATTATCGATTCATTAATTAAGTCAAGGATTTTTATAATATTCCAAAATTTATTGTATCTTTATATATCCATAAGAATTCCTTTTAACCACTGTAATTTGGGCTTATTGTACTAACTGGGGGCTGTTGAACAGTTGATGGCATTGTGGGTGGTCCTGGAGGTCCACCGTTAGGTGGTCCACCGGCTCCAGTAGGTGGAGTAGGTGGTGCCGTTGCAATCGATGGTGGTGTTTGGGCATTAATAAGCGGCACGGTGCATAGCAAAAAAGCCAAACAAAGGCTGATCAGCAATTGCAGGACTATAAGTATATCAAAAATTTATTTATATTGAATTTATTATCCTTGTTTAGTTTTAAATTTCCTTTAACTTACATTTCATTTTGGTTTCCGATGATAGACTGTTTACTTTAAATTGGTATCATTCGACTTATATATACTTACCAGCAAATCCATCAATGCGCATTATTTTACCTTATTATTTAATTAATATGAAATATTAATTAATTTGTTTATCACCAACTTCAACTGCTTATCATTTAAATGGATAAAACAAATAAATAAATTTTACGCTACTTTTAGTTTCGCAGAAGTCAGACGCATACTTCCAACAGTGACCCTCACTTATCTCCCTCGTTTTCGACTAGGCCATATTCTATATATTTATATATTCTATATAAATATATATATATATAACATTCTCATATATATAGTATATAAATTTGATCAATTGAATGCAATGTTTTCATTTATTTCCGTGTTTTTTTTTTTTTTTTGCATGCATCAACAACAAAACATTTAAATTTAAATTAACAGCGTATATAGCATATAGATCGGATATTGTTATACCTTATAGTTTCGGAAAATTACAGCTCTTTTCTTTTAACAAATACATCAGACATATAGCAACAATGAACACAGTAACTAGAATAACACATGTATATATTATTTTTTATAATTGTATAGACAGACAGTTAATTCTTTCAATTTTGCTTTTTAACATTTTAATAGAATTTTTTCTTCTTGTATATTTCAATAACATATAAGTGTATATAGTATATATATATATATATATATATATATATAGTAGTTGTATAAACTATTTAAGTTTCCATCAACGCTACAAAATAACATTTCAATCATAGAACATAATTATTTATTTATATATATATGGTTAAAATATAGTTTATATGTATGTATATATTCATTTTTTTTATTCGTTTTTTTCTTTACGATATTTGATATGTATTCCTTTATATATATATATATAAAGTTATTGATATGTATTGTTACATTTCAAGTCTATATACGTACAATGATTTTTCAGTTAGATTTACATTATGTCAACATTAACATCAATAATATAGCATCTATATAACATTTATATATCTACGATTTAATTTTTTTTTTTAAATTTTTGTTTTTATTTTAAAACTGCAACAAAAAGGACAGTTATAACAAGCATAACATATTTAACAGATTTAATATACTTTGTTTAAATATTAATTTAGTAAATATTATTCTTTAAATCTTGCCCCATTAACATTAGAAGAGAGAGTTGGGCTAGTATTGCATTTAACACAATATTCAACATAGAGTTTAGCATACTTTTTAGCGTTGTGGTACAGTAGCGGCCAAAATTTACGGTACGCTATTGCATTTTTCTGGGGTTATAGATATTTATGAAGACAGAATGAAACAGGATTAAAATTAGTGAAAATTAGATTTCAATTTGGAATTTGAAAAAATAAATAAACTTATTAAAACAAATGTTATATTGTATTGTAATTGTATAACAGTTTAACAAAATTGTAAATCTTTAACGTATTTTATAAATTAAATTCTTAGGTATAACTCAATAAACAATAAACAGTTTTGTAACTATTTTAATAAGAAGTTTAATAAATCACTTTTTGTTTTAGTAAATTACTTCAAAGACTTATTTAAGTTCGTCCATATTTCATTCCGTACAGCTAACTCAAGGGTAAGTTCTAACACAGCTAATGTATATCGTAGTATAATATAATATTGCATTATTAACACATTCAATTAACAGCACTAACAATTGCGCATAAAATTGCTCTAAAACATTTAATTGACTAGAGTATCTACTAATTAGTAATAGGTACGAGTACGTAAGGTAAAGCAAATGATTTCAACTTAAAGTTCGCACAGTTATAAAAATGATACGGTTTATATGAGACGTAGATAAAGTGTAATATGTTTTTAATCGTTTCAATTAATGGGATTTGTATAACATTATAAATTTTTCTTTCTTTTTATCTGGCGAACTTATGGACGCTAGGTTAACTACAGTTAACATTTACACTTAAGTACTCGTATTAATAAGTATATATCTACATATATATATATATGTATATATAGTTAAGAATGTTGCTCAATCACGAGTATATTTAAGGATTAAGTGTTGCTAAGGTACATTTACTGATATGTTTGATTTTTGATGAACACATATAGTAGTTACATCTTGATTTTTAATTCTGCAGTAGATCACGCATTATGTCTAGCGAATCTTGCAGTGATTTGGCATAGCGCGATGCGCTTGTGTCCTCGCACGCGTAGAATGCTGAAACGCAGAACACAATCTGCTCGGGGTGAGGATTATAGGAGCAGCCATATCCTCGTGGCGTTACTGGTCCATATCCCATAAAGCTGTCCGTGCTGCAGGCAACCTGGTAAACGATCAAATATAACAAATTTAATAAAATATATGCATATTTTGTAATAAATATTTATAAAGGCTTAACTATCATTACAACTGGCTTACTTGTGGAGCTTGATGGTGCTTAGTGGTGCTGATTGGTGCTTTAGTGCAAAAAGGTTAACATTTAGATAAATATTAGTTTATATATTGTGCAATGGTTAAGGCAAAAAGTGCTAGGTGCAATGTGCACAGGGACAGTGTATAGCTGACAGTGGAACAGCGGATGGACTCTTGATACCTGGCTGGTAGACAGCAAAAAGCATTGGGATATATTGTAGGATTCGTCAGTGAAGAGCTCATGCAGCTCTCCGGTAACCTCTATAGAAGCCTCGCGTAACCCTAGCAATGGTATATCAATGCCGTTTCCAAGAATGTTCTTCACCATCACCTCAGTTTGGCGTGCGACGGCACAGCGGAAGAGCTCCAATAAATGGTCCTTCTAAATTGTATAAAAATAAATAAAATAAAATAAAAAATCTCAACTTAAATACGAATTTAAATAAAACTTTATATCTGATACCCACGCTATAAATGCTAAATTTAACTTTGCGAGCATTCTCATCATCATCCTCTCGATCACTCTCCAATGGTACATTAGCACCCTCTCCCTGGCACATGGCCTTAGCCCATTCCAAAGCCTCTGTGCTAGCGGCACGTATACAATCCACACGACCCTAATTAAAACTCATCATTATTAGTATTGCAATTAACTGGCAATAAAGTGTTACTTACGTGTTGGAAGCGTCTGGTGGAAGCACTCTCATAGGTAGCCACCAAGAAGCCATATAATCTGAAATATGTAAATATTTATTTAAACAATTGCCAAATTCTTTTGCCTACGAATAACGGACAGCAGTTATATTGTATATTATAGAGAGTAGCAGAAAATAGACTTACTTGTAGTGAGCTAGTTGAAGGGCTAACTGTATATAGACATCTGGACTAACTTGGCAAGATTTGACAAAGTTCTTGCCATAACCCTTATAGCGATACACATAGAAATCCAAATTATCAATGGCCTTATCTACTGTGATGGCTGCCTGTGGAAAACGTTGTGAAACCTGATGGTTAATATGCCATTCCAGGCGCTCTGGTGGTGGCAAATGATGCTGAGGTAAGCCATTGTCATCAGTAGGATGTTCAATGATGCCTTTATATATTTTTTCGAGCAATTGCACCACAGCAATTCCTTCGGAGGTGGAGTGTTCGTAACAAAGTCCCCAAGTTCCATCGGTACAAATGATAAGCTATAGATGTGAAATCCGTTAATATGGATTAAAAGATCTCTACTAAGATGCTACATACCTGCATGGTTTTGTCGAACCAACGATTGCCGGAATTGAATTCACTGCCGCCGCCATGAATCATTTCATGTGCCATATTGGTTTCATCTCGATCGCCAGCTGTGTGCACGGTGGGTGTGGCACCAGTAAAGCCACGCGCATTAAAATTGAGTCCGAGTGGCTCATCCAGACATAGTACCACAAGTGCTGTCTCTATTAGCTCCAGATTACGCTGATTGTGCTCATTCTGTTGAAGTGCCTCTCGATCTTGAGCCCAGCGAGTTCGTGGTTCGGCTGTCAGAAGTCCAATAGGAGCTGGCTTAGCTGGCAGACAGGGTGCATCGCTTAATACATAAAGTATTTGAGATGCAATCTCACTTTCTGATAATTTGCCACGATCGCTAGCCTGAAGTACCACACAATACATCTGATTGCGACAGATGACCACCACATGACGATCTGCATCGCTTTCGATGGGCTGTTCACGTGGCGTTAAATATTGTGAATCTCGCACAACGCCAGGACGGCGACAGGAACCCAGCAGGCGATAGTATTGTGCCATGCACAGCGGTTGATTCTTCTCTCGAGACGCAGCACGCTCTAACGGCAGCTCACCACTATCCAGCATCTCCTTGTGCGCAACTATACCATCTAACAATCGAGCAGCAAAGTGGGCCACATCATGTACGGTCTTAAAGGAACGCGGTGGGAATACCATGCCAGGATTTGAATTAATTGGCAAGGGAATCCTCACATTCATGTACATATCATTGAGCCAGTAGTAATACGCCTAGTTGGACATTATACGATGGAACATGGAACATGATACAAGGAAATGACATTATTATCATATCGCCACACAAAATTCAATTAGTGTTGAACCCCAAATTACAACGATATTGACAAGATCGAGGAGCGCCTAGATGTAGGTGTGGTCGTACATATTTTTGGCGCTTTATTTTTTATCGGGAATTTCTTGAAAATGCTGATAAGGAACTGCCAACTTGAGACTGTCGATCGCAGATCACAGATCGTAGATAAGAAACTGAACGCACTATATATAATGATCATGGAACCTAGTCAAAATCAGTTCAACAATTTCATTTACAACTAACGGATAGCCAACAGTCAACCAATTTACAGACAAAATGAAAGGTGAGTTTGCAGGATTTCCCTAAGTTCAAGAAAGTGTTTTCAATCGATGTTGTATCCCATTTGGTTTAACAGTGTTCGCTCTGACTCTGCTCAGCCTGGCGGCTTTATCGCAGGCACGTACGGACTATACTTTGCAATGTACCCGGGATGAGATTGGTATTCGCTGGCCAAGCTATCATAGCAACTCTGAGTACTATGTGTGCCAGAGTGTATTTGGCAATCAATTGACTGTACACTGTCCACCTGGAGAAGTTTTCACTTTTGTGCTACAACAGTGCACAGCTCCAGCGCTCTTTGTACCAGCACCACAAATGGATATCCTACCCACTGGTGCACCCATAACCAAGCATAACATTGCAAATACCCCACCTCTTATTGGTGACGCCCCGTACGATCACCATGAGGAGCATCATATCGAGCATGAACATGAAATTGAATATGCACATCCTCTGGACCCTGTACCCCCAACACCACCTACAGCGGCACCAACCCCACCAACCGTTGTCGGTAACGCACCCACACCCGGCAGAAGGCCAGTTCCATCTCCACCAAGACCAAGCTCATCAAAGAAAGCCACAGCCAAGAAACCCACATCAGCAGCTCCACCCAAGGCAGCAAAGAAACCAACGCCGCCCAGCAAGTCCCAAAAGAAGCCAGCCGCCTAAAACTACTCCAATATAGTACTTCAAACATTTCAAAACAAATATCCCAGCACAATTATTAATGTTCAACAAGCGGAATTTCATTCAAAACTCTGAATAACATCAAATAAATTTCTAACTGCAAAATTTCTTTGAACTTATAGTTCCATATGCTTCTTACTGATAATTATGACGATAAGGGCGTAAGAAGTTAGCGGAATATTTAAATTACTGCTTTATACTCGAATATAGTATAGTATTCATATTCGATAAAATATATAGTATACATTATGACCTTCGATAATAATGTGTTGGTTATAAAATTCAATAACTAATGGTGTCTGTTATGTGGTTCACACAACTATAAACACTTTAATTTAATGATGTTACTTCCGATAAGTCTATCATATATGCATCAATTAATAAATACCCTGTAAACAGGTAAAATCTTAGATGTATATAACAGAATATAATTTACAACATACTACTTATTGATTTAATATATTTTATATATACATGTTACTATATATAATCTATATATTATATTAATATTAAAATTTGAATGGAAAACCATTTATTGTTATTACTTATTGTAAATATTATTATTATTGTATTATTATCATTATTAACATATTATAATTATTATTATTTATTATTATTCTATGATTGTACTAATGTATATTATATTTTTATTTAATTATTTATATTACTGTATATATATTATTATTAATTAAAAGAATAATAATAATTTATTTTCTAAAATGATAATATAATTATCATTTATAGTTTTTTTTTTTGATATTTGACTTAATTATATCGAATATTGAAGAGAAAGACAAGGTCTATTTATCACTTAGAAATTCCTATGAATGTTATTGTTACCAAAAACTGTAGATAAAAATTGGGCGGAAATACTGTTATGATGATATGAACTCATTAGTTGTCTCAAGCGTGTGCTTTACCTATGATTATGATGATTATTCAATGAAATGTGAACAGTTGGAAACTTACAGTGGATGATATTAATACATTTGCTCACAAAATAAAAATAAAATTCTGTGTCAATTAATAAACTATCTAACAGATAGCATACGTATTCGTATTTTTAAATACAGCCTCAACAATCTACTCAATTTTTTCTTAGAAATTATTTTTAACAGTCAATATAGTCATGGTTAAAAATGTAGAATTAATTACCATCGTAAACTGTTGAATATGTGAAACCAGAAACAGCTGTTACATTTAATTTTCTAAGATTATTGAATCATTTGGTGTGTAGTTTTGCTTGATATCTCTAGCAAAGATTACCCAGAGAGGGGGTGAAGGGTTTCTTTAACCTCAACGTATTTCAATTAGATTGTTAGTCGTTTGGCATATTGTTTTGTATTTTGATGCTCATTTTAATTTTGGGTGCAAATTCCGCTCGAAGCAGGGAAATTGTAACAAGACAAGAATTAATCTAGACGAGGGAAACTGATTAGAAAATGTTTAACAAATGGAATCGCATTGGCATAAAAGAGCTAAGATACAGGCTATCTGGAGTCAGTCAGTGATTGCCAAACCTAAAGAGCAGCAAGACATTAAGCTACTGAATCCTAGCAGCAAGATGAATTTCGGTAAGGATATCGCTAAACATCATAAAAGTTTTATCAAGTGAAATATTCAATTAAAGTTAAAAAAAAAGTGTTCTCTCGCTCTCAAGAAAACAAAGACATTAAATTATATATTATCCTTGCCGAGGACGAAGGAAATTTTTTATTAAGTTTTGTTTTTGAAATGGGATTATACCTTATAAGTTAAAAATCATTCAGAAACTAACCTATATATATATATGTTTATATATTTACATTTCACCCTGTCCATCCAGTTCTGATCACAGTAACTGGTCTTTTGATGGTCGTCTGTACAGAGGCACAGAATACCTGTATAAAACGCAGTTACACTGAACAGGTGGTTGCTACTTGTGTAGCCGGAAAAGATTTTATACAGATACCTTATTATCCGGATAACACTCAATATTATGACTGTTCAAAAAAGAACGGGCCCGTTTTAACGAAATGTCCCTCAAATACCTATTTCAATTACGTTATGCAGACATGTAGCTCGTGCGCCGAATATATACCAGCTGTTCCCTGCAACGAGCTGAGATTCGAGGTTACGTGTGTACCAATTGGTAGTGGTAGTGCTAGTACCACACCTTCCCCAACTACAGGTTCAACTGGTAGTACGACCAACGCTCCAACAACACCCAAGACTACTGTGACTAAAACAGACGGTACAACTGTTACTAAAACAGACGGTACAACTGTTACTAAAACGACAAAAGCACCGTCATCAACTAATACGCCATCGGGTCCAGCACCCACACCTACCGGCCCAGGTGGTATTACATCTACCACAATTAAAGTACCTGGACCACCGGGACCAAATGATCCAAATGTACCCACACCACCTGGCCCAGCCCCGACGGCCGGTACCATTCCAACTGGACCACCAATTGGACCATAAGAATATATGCTAAAAACTGCAATTTGTATAGCTTTGGAATTGAATAAAATTATATATATATGTATACGATATATTCGTAAAATCGCATCTAGACGCTTACCCAATTATCCTCCGCCTCCCGTTTGTCCACCAGATACTGATGCAATCGCGGCCCAAGCCCTTGAGCTGACATGAACTGCTTAATTAGACCTTTGGTGCGTTCCAGCTGCGCGGCAGTTGTGATCGGCTCTAAAGCAAGTATATAATCCGCCATTGTTTCCTCTAGTGATGGGACAGGTACCTTTGGTAGAGCCTGAAAAAAATAAAAAGGAAAAGAAAAAACTTATAAAGGGTTAAAATTTAACTTGTATTTTGCCAAAATTTTATATTCCCTCAAAATTTTCACACTTGCTCATTTGTATGCAGAATAGCAAAGCACCCACTACACCTCCCCCACGGCAAGCCATATACCAGCAACATCAGCAATGCAAGTACAAAAAGTGTATACCCCAGGGAACCAAATTTCAAATCAGGAAAAAAAGGAAAATAATGGAAATAGGGATAGAAAATGCTAACAGAAACCCGAATAGATATAGCATTGGGACTGGGAATGGGAATGAGAACGGGAATGGGAATAGGAATGGCATTGAATCTGACATTGTTAGCTTGCTGCATTAACTTCCCCCAAATGTGACTGTTAGCTGTTTGCCATTTCACTCACATATACATAAAGACTCGTATGTTACTTTTCCTTGTCATGAAAAACTCCAATTTAAGGACTTCAGCTTTACTTTTGAAATTCCCCCGTGGCAATGGAGAAAGTTTTGTGTAGCACTTTAATCGATTTGTGGAACAAACTTAAGTTTTTTATAAAACCTTTTTTTTATCAAATTTAAAATGCAATTTTTTTTTTATATGAATACAGAAATAAATCAAGGAATAAGTTCCACATAAAAGTGAAAAAACTTAAATATTCTTAAATGAGCATTAAATAATAATAAGGTAACACTATGTTAATTTAACTTTACTTATAGTACAGTCTCGACATTTTGAACTAGTCGTTCACCTTTACAGCTCATGGAAAAAAATAGTACTGAAACATAGAAAATAAAATTTATATACTGTTTTTGATAAGAATCAGTATGTCGAACATTATATCCACACTTGGTTATATCGTATATATATTTTAATAATTTTAAAAATGTACTATTTTATGATATTTGCAGGGAATGTTTGTTATGCAGAATATTGTAAATTTTATAAGAAATAAGTTCTTGTTATTTGAACAGAGTTAACATCATTAAGCTCTAGTATAAATTCCTCTACAATCAGTAACATTCTTTGATAAATTGTTGAAGTTTTTGTCTTTCATTTGACACTGACAGCAGTCAAGCTGCAGCCACCCCTGTCAGCATTGTATCTGTATAAATTTAGACGTCTATCTCTCTAGTTATATAGGGTTCGGTTCTGTTCTGTTCTGTTCACTTTATTTTATTTTTCGGGGGGTTGTTGCTGTGCTTTAACAGGTAATAAGGTGCGTGGGTGGACGTGTGAAGAGTATTTGGTTGAAATGTTTGTTTATAGGAACTGTGGGTTGGTTAGACTGGTACGTTGGTTGCCTGGTTTTCCCTTGGTTTGTACTTGTCCCCCAGTTCCTGTTTCCATAGCAGACCGTTGCCATACAAAAGCGTTCGTTATTTGCATTTGTAATTATAACAAACAGGATTAGTCCGTCTGTATATTTTTATGTGTTTGTATATAAGGCATGATGTACATATGTATGTATGTATACTTTGTGTTTGTATATGAATTAGTAGAGTAGCAAGTTTGGTTAGAACTTGTGTCAATATTTGAAGCTGTCTGCAAAGAAATTTCAAATTGTTAAATCAATTTTACTTACCTCAGGGAATCCGAATTCGTCTACAGACTCTGCTGAGGAAAGCCATTTCTTGGGTAATGACAGAATGGAATCTTTCCATCCTAAAACAAAATGCAATTGATTTTATGTTATAAAATAAATATAAGTATAATTAATACAGTAAATATAAAATGATCAAGGCCGAAAGTTATGCAACACATAAAAAAGTTGCAAAGAATTTTTATAACTAATGCAAAATAACATGAAGAACTTGTGAAAGTAGAAAAAAAGTTGTTGACTGATTCTTTGCTTTTAAGTTAAAATAACTGTTTCAGACAGTTAGTAAATAAGGTTGCCCATTAGGTCAAAACATAATTGGTAAGCAATAAAAGTTGCTGAAGAGGAAAATGTATGTTGTTAACTTATATTTTTTAATGGCAAACTTGTGTTAGTTTTTCATTAACTGGGCTTAAAGTTGTAGAGTGTTTTTATAAATTTTATAACTTAAAGGATAAGGAATATAAAATATCTGTATCATTTTCTATGAGTAAAAAGTGTGAGCACGATTTAATTTAAAGATAATATTTTGATATAAAATTTTTACGCTTTAAGGCGATTAAGGACCAGAGAGATAAATTTAGGGTAAGGAATATACAATAAATAATAAGGAATAATGTTTAAAAGTTAAATGAAATATTAATATAACCTAATGAATCCTTTGATGTTGCTAGCAGTATAAAAAATATGTAACGAGAAAATAAATAAAACATCAAGAAAAAGAAGAGAGCAACGAAAATCAAAAACCAACTCAAATTGGTCATTACTTTTTGGGCACAAAAGGAGCTTAACCAGGATCTAAGGGAACTTTGCGACACTTACACTTCAGTTACACTTGTCGACTTATGGAACCACTCTACTTATGACAATCATAATGTTATTAATAAAATGGTTTTATGACAATCATGATAAAAGCAAAACGAACCCTCAATAGTGCACGCGCCGCCCTGCTCAATGATTTCAAATATAATACAATTTATTATCCTTTTTTCATTATCTGGTTAAAGACAACCTTCAACGGAACATGCACAAAAGTGAGGTTACAACTAGCTACAGTTGCTCCCATTATGAAGGCCAACAACAATGGAGTCACGTGGCAGCAATTTGAACGTCCGGCTCTTTTATTGTTGCTCTTGTTGTTGTTGCTGTTGCACAGGGTGTAACTGTTGTCTTTACAGGAACAACATTAACCACAAGTTGTACCCGGTCGTCTGTCTAGCTGCCTGCCTTTATTAGTTGGGGTTATGCGCAGTCTAACAAAACTTTGAATAGAATAAACTCAGTTGAGGGTACTGCTCTGCAGTTAGCTGCAAATTATAATAAATTGCGTTAGGAAGCGACGGATAGATAGTAAAAAATTCAAATTAAGTAATTAAAATAAAGAATGGGTTGGGTCACGAGGCTTGGGGACTAGCTACATGACAGAAAGTATGGAATCCCTTTAATACACCATTTTTAAAGGGATTTTATGATTATTAAGTAAAGCTATATAAATTATTTATGTAATGGTTGGTACTGTCAGGTTTAGAAATATTTTAAAATATATATAACATTAAAAGCTTTGAAAATATAGAATTTTTTTATTTTAAATTAAAGTAAAGTCTGATTAATTTTCAATGTTATTAATAATTTGATGCATTTGCTACTCTAAAATTTGGAAATCAAATCCAATTGATTGATTGATGTAAAGGGAGAGAGAGTTTTTTGATTTAGACAGACGGCTGGCTGACTGGCTAATCAGATATTCATGCACCATTACAACAGACAAGTCGTACTTCCGCTACCAATTCCACTTCCGCAGCATCCCCCAAAGACCTGTCTATCGGCTTATTATTGATGAAGCCGTACGTGTGCGTCCGTCAGTTTCAATTTGTAGCTGTAGATGTCAGATATTCTGTCTACTCATGATTACTTTTTGCTTTTCCCAAAAGTTTAGTGGCTCTAACTCGATTTGCATTTTGCCAATAGATCGATGCATTATCTCATTATATTCATGTTTGGAATTGGTTATGGCTGTCTCATATGGATACCGCAATTCACACCCTTAAAGCAACTCGGCAAAAGAAAAAAACAAAATAGTATAAAAGAAATGATGGAGCTTATTAACCACACGCCTGCTATTTAACAGTTTGCAATAAAACGCTCCAATAAACCAACAGGCTCATTATTAAACTGCAAAAATTCACGCTTCACTACATTGTAAGTTCCCCCTTTGGCACCCTGTTGTCTGTACGCCACATTAATGTGGGCGGGAGGATTTCAGACGACAGCAAACTGCTGCCGTCTGTCAGATATAGCGATAAAAATGTAATCCCGCAGAAGAATAATGTTGCTGCTGCCATGATTCCAATTTAGCAAGAGTCAACCCCAAGACCATACCCTTATTGAAGGCATTGCTGAAACATAGTAAGAGCTGGTGGAGAGCGCAGGATAGAGAATGAATACCACATAGATGTCAGAAGGTCAATGTTTTGCATTATTCCAAGGGTTTACAACTATAATATTTGTTATAAACTTTTTATAATAATAAAAAATATAATGGATATAACATTTATATTTAGTTAATCAGCTTATTAAACATAATATGTTAAATATCTGAGCTAATCAGCTTGAATTTCAGTTTGGCTTGCATTGGATCACTTTGTGGAGCAGAATCGTGTTATAATCTTTAAGCCTAGAACACTTTGTGTAATGTAACTCCAACTGAAACCGAAGCAAATGAAGCAGAACAATTTAAAAAGGCAAAACAAATCTGAGAAGCGTTCCAGCGACACATTGCGACTACATAAAACACCAGCTGAACAAGTTGTGACCTCTGTCTGGGGGAGAAAAGGGCAGAAGGGTCTCCAACTTCAGCAAAAATACTTGGCTGGTATATACCAGTGAAGCTGTATGTTCATACCATTGTTGAATAAATGAATGAATGAATGAATGAATGAATGAGAGAATGAGTTTTTCTACTTTGTTCGTTTTTTCTGCTCGTAAAGGGCTTTCATTTATGTTCGAGGGTGATTCGTTGTAGGTTTTCTAACCTAACTCCTGCTACTTTGGTTATTTCTACTTCTCCTGCTACTCCTGTTTCATGGCACGCACATAACAATTGAGCCGTAAATCCTTTACGGTCTTAACGGTGCTGTTTTACAATGCTTTCAATACATTTTTGGGCTTTGGCTGCTCTTTTGTGTTTGCGGCCTGTTCTTTGGGTTGTTTATACCCTGTACCTAATAGAATATAACAAACAGGGTATAATATGTATGTGTAAATGCTAATTAGAATATATATATATATATATTATAAAAAAACTATCAATCAAATTTACTTCTTATCACATTTACCTAATTTGAATAATATTCCTTAATCTACATACAGCCTTAAGATCATAATAAAGGGGCATATTATAGTCAAGTATACTCTCAATTTTAGTTCGTTTAATATTGCCTTCGTCTAACGTGGTCTACCACCTTTAGCTCTTGGATACTTTTGTGCGGCAAACTCAAATTAACTGCCACACTGAAGCATTTCGAAAATTTTCTTGTAATTGTTGAAATGGAAACAAGCGGAAAGCGTTAATTGCTTGTGTATTGTTCGTAACGAAAACGGGTAAATATCTGAGAGAACTTAACCTGGATGTTGAATTTATGCTGTTGTTAGATACATGTATAGCTTTTAAGACTTATACACAAAAAAAAAAGAGAAAAAAACCTTAAAGATACATTGCTTCAATGGTCAGGGAAGCTGTAACTTTAACCAAATCCCCTTCAGCAAACCACACAAAAGTTAAGGATAAAGCTTATACAGAACCTTCAAGCGTGTCATGTACAGGTTCGTGACACAGGGAAAAAGTTCTTAATGGAAATTCCAAGCAACAAAATGATTTTCCACCAACCAACCTACAACAACTCCAACAACAACAATAACAACTACGAAATTTTTGGCCTCAGGGCACGCACACAATATTTCTCTGGTCGTCCTGTTCTTGATAACTTTGATGTGTATACACATAACCACCAACCACCAAAAGTTTGTACCTTTTTACCTTTTGGAGCTGGATAAAGTTTTTTTAACTTCTCTCTCTTTGTTTTTTTTTTCTCTATCTATTTTTCATTAGCTAATTAATATAATTATATTCATTGTATGTACCCATTGAAAGACTTTAGTTTTTGTTTTCTTTTTTGTTTTTTTTCCATGGTTAACAATAATATTTTAATAGTATCTTTTATTTGTTGTTATATTTTGTAATATGCTTTATCATAATTCATTCTTGTACCCATTTTTTTTCATGAGTATCATATATATTTTCATAGTTATTTTCAATTTACTTTTCATTCAATTCATAACTCTTAATGCTGATCCATATATTGTTGGGAATTTCTGTCTGCCAATGTGAATATCCTTATGGATTTTATTTAATTTATTTTTTTTCGTTATATAAATAAAAACTGCAACTTTTTAAAGTCTATTATACAATTTTTTTTCGCTTTTGTTTTTTTTTTCTTTTTTTTTTTGTTGTTCTGTAAGGATATATATAGATTAATTGTATATGCTTCGGTATACCAGGGTTCTGTATAATATTTGATTATTTAAAAATTTATTGTTAATTAGAATTTCGCCTGTATTTGTATGTTGTTTTTGTATAATATTTTGATTTTACACATTGGGATAGTTAAGTTGAAGTATTTAGCAAAAAACATAATTTTTTATATATATAATCCTTCTCAACGTTACATAATTGGGTTAGATAGAATAGAATAGAATTGAATAGAATAGATTAGTTGAGTTTGAGTTATGAGTTTTGAATTTTGAATCTTGTTTGGAGTTTCAGTTTGGTATTTTTTTTTTTATTTTTTATATATCAATATAATATTACAAGTACTATAACACAAACGTCTATAACATTAGCAGAAACATATTGTGAAAATTCAATTTATATATATATATAAATATAGGTATATATATATATATATATATATATATTAATGGTATATAATCTAAATAGTACTTATTTGTGTACTTGAAACACTTTGATTAAAACTTACATTTCAAACTAAGTGTTATTTACAAAAAACTCAACTGTGGCGGCATTTCTTTAGGGCTTTACTTAAAAATGTTTAATATTAATAATAAATAATTATACAAATTATAGATTTAATTATGTATTTATAGAATATTTAATAAATAATAACTCAATTGTTACGTATAACACTTAAATAATTTTAAACGCTGTTAGTTCTCAAATTTCGTTACATTTTTTTGTGAATTTTTTTTCTTTTTTGACAATATTTTTTTTGTTGTTTTTTTTTTAAATAAAATTTAGGCTTATAATGCGTACAGTGTATATATGTACTCATATTTTAATATGCTATTGAACATTTAACACTTTGAATACATATTATATATATATATTTTATTAGTTTTTTTTTTTTTTTTTTAAATGATAATTCTGAATTGTGTTTACAGCTTTGCAATTCTATTAAATTTCTAATTTATGTTACATTTTTATTTAATTTATATAACTATTTATATTTTAGCAACATATTATTCTTTTTTACATTACGTACAGATATATATGTATATTTATATATATATATATATATACTTTGTTTTTTTTTTATTTGTTCTTATAAAATGTTTTTTTAGATATTACACATTGCCGGCACTGTTGCAAATTTTTTTTTTTAAGCTAAAATGAAACTTAATTTTATGGAAGCTTTGAAAACTTCACACACATTTTTCGAACCCAAAATTTGTGATATTTAAAAGTATTCGAAATAGCTGCTTAGTTTTCGCAGGCTTTCCAGTCAGATTCTAAATATTAAATTTAAAATTTAAAATTTATAATATAATATATATTCATATTTTGAACCATTTTGGAAGATTTTTTATTTTAAAATAATTATTACTTTCTCTCTATGAAATTTGCTTTGCTAAAATTTATTATTAAAAATGCTTTGAATTCGGCCCAAATTTGTTTACAGAATTTTTTTGTTTAAATATTTTTAAGTTTAATTTAAATCCGTTTTTTATTTGTTCTTTTTTTAAATGTGATTTCGAATGAGTTTTTGCTGAAAATTCTGATGAATTGAATTGTGACATTATGTTCGGTATGTGTGTGTGTGTTTCAACTATTTTGTATATTGCTTTCAGATATGTCCTTTAAATACGTTTACTTAATTTAAATAATGTTACAGTTTAGTTAAATATATATATATATATATATATATATATATATATATATTGTTTCATTCGGCAAATGTCTATTTAAAGTAGATCGTAACAATATCTTTAAGATGCTGCTAAGTTGTGCTTTAAATTGACATCTTGAATGAATGTTCGTATGAGTTGTTCCTTTCTTCACTTGATGCATCATTATAAGAATATGTATATAATTGATATTTTTTATGTTTCTTTCTCTCAGACCTATAAACTATATATTTTTTTAATTGTATATAGTTTGTATTAAGAATCTGTTCGTACGATCGTACATTGTTTGTTTAATTGATACCATTGATGGGAGATTTTTTCATGAGTTTCATTCATTATGTACTTTTACATATATTCATATATACATGTATGAATATATATGTATCTAAATATTGGTATAACTATTTTAATTGTAATTATAATTATTATATTTAAATGCATAAATATGCTGGATAGGTTAAATAAAATTCAGGTTAAACTAAATATTAATCAAAATTAAATGAATTACTATCAGTGCATTAAATTATAGTTAAAATTGAATACGATTTTTTTTCGAAATTTGATTCCACATCAAAATATTTGCTAAACTAATTGCTTTGAAAATCAGTGCATTTTCTATATATATATGTATGTATATATATGTTTGTTTGTTTCTTGTATTAATGTGACTATATATTAAAAACATAAATATTTAGCTTTGTATATTGATATATTCAGATCTGATTTAGATTTAAATTTTGTTTAATTAACATTGCTATAAATTGATAAATGGCCGCTTCATTTGATATGTTTGACGGTTATATAGAATTTAATTGTTATAATTGCCTAAAACACATTCAAAAATATTTAATACATATAGACAATTGATCACTTGACTCAATATTTATATAAACATAAACATATTAGAATTTTGTTGTATACAAAAATTTCCTTTTTTTATTGGGTGTATAATATAGAAGCAGTAAACTGCTCTTAAAGATTGGTGCATTAAACATGATGTGAACATATCATATCAATGGAAAGTTTTTATTATATTTATTTATATATATATATATTTATGTTATATACCATATCTAGTTATGCTACAATACATACACAAGGTACACACATTTATACTATGCTAACGTTGAGCTGCTATGGCAGGTTATTCCCCTTTTAATGGGATTTACCTAGAGGCGCATAGAGTCGACAAGCAAATAATAATTGATTGGTAGGTAAATATGAAACATCTAATATTTTCAAAATGTTCTTTCTTTTTCTTTTCTGCTATATATAATATATGTCTTAAAAATACTTGATCGATATGATACGATATATTTATTAGTATATATATATATTAATGTAAGTGCTACAAGTAATAGCAATAGTTAATATCACTTTTGGTAATTTTAACAGGCGAGTCATTGAGACTCTGATATGTATCGTTACCTTGGTTGTGTCTTATGTTACATAATTATCAACAGAAATATCCTTTCAGAAAAAACGTATTTTAAATAATATAGTACAGCTGATCAATTGATATACTTCTTGGCACACAAGTCTGACACAATGACACCCGAAAAAGGGGTTTCTCCTTCTGCTTCTTCAATTCAGTGGGGAAGTTTTCAATTTGTGCAACTTGTGATATGTCTGCGATATTGATGTCATTGCTTGATAAGCGACAGAACTTGTGGCACAATGTTTTATATTAATCAGCAGTACCACTTAATACTAAATTGTATATGTATATATTTATGTATGTATATGATAATATAGATCTGATATTGATACAACATTTGTTGTACCATCGATCTTTATATAATTATGACTATGCTTTGGTTGCTCTAGCTTCATTGATAGACACGAAAACGGCTGCTGGAGTGTACTGAGTATAGGGCATAGGCGTCCATTCCGATTTTCGTATCGGTCGATATCGCTCTATATATAGATTTATATATATATATATGCTTTTTTATTATATAGTGCGTTCTTTAAATTAAGCGCAACTTGCTATTATGTGTATAATACAAAACTGTGGTGCATCACATTAACTAACTAGCTGCTTTCTTTAACTAATTGCATGCTTTTAACTTCTTTTTTTTATAGTGTACGTACCACTTACTATTAATAGATAATATCTATGTACACACATACATAATTATGTATGCATATGTATGTATGTACATAGTAAAAGTTCATCAAGTTGAGTTTACACACAAAGACATGAATATAAATTAGTTATTGTAAAAAATCTGACCAAATTTTGAATATGTTATGTTATAAACTGCCTCAATTTTGACAGTTTATAAAGCTCTGAATTGATGGATAATAATTATACTGAATATAACTGAAATATTCTTGAATATTAAAGGTCAAAGGTGAATTCAAAATTGCCAGTATATCCATTAATTGAAAGCTATTGTTGCCTTTGTGTGTAAACCCAATTCAATGAAATATCGTAAATTAGAGAAATATTTTACGATATTCGTAGATTATTAACGAAATATAGTACAAAGTATAGATTCGAAAATATGAAAACAAAGTGAAATTATATAAATAATTGTTAGTTTTGTTAAAGACAACAGTTTAAAATCCTTGTCTAAATGGATTCGCAGGTCCTGCAGGACCTCTGCTTTGCTGTTGCTGCTGCTGTTGCTGCTGCTGTTGGAAAGGATTTGCAGCACGTGGCTGAGCATAACTGCCACCCTGCTCCTGATAACCTGGCTGATAGCTCTGATCCTGCTGATAGCCACCAGCACCCTGTTGATATCCTTGCTGTGCCTGATACTGATATTGATCATCCACATTGGTTTCTTCCTGCTGCTGATATTGCTGACCATACTCCAGATGATTCTTAAGTTCACCCTCAATTGGCTTTTGATCGTGCATAACATATGTTTGATATTCCTTGTTCGGCGGATCTTGCATTAAAATGTTTGCCTCATTCTCAAATGGTTTAAAGTCGTAGATGTTACGCAGTTTGCGCAGAATAGGCACATAGGCCAGATTGGAGAAGGCAATAAGGAAATTGAGTGCCGTAAATCCAATGGCCTCTACCACACCACCAGCAATGATTGGGCCAACAGCATAGGCAATCGAATATGATATATCAGCAATAGCATAAATGCTGCCATATACGGATACGTAACGGACATCAACCAGATAGCCCAAAGTTGGTAGTAAAGCAGTGTCAATTAAGGCAATGCCAAAGCAGATGACGCAGATGGGCAACATGAGCATTTTGTAGCCACTGCAGAAGGGTATTATAAAGCAAGAGAAACCCTCCAGTGCCAAGCCACCAGCTGCCATCAGCCATTGATGCTGTGGATATTTTCTGGCCATTTTCACAGTGATAACTACGCCCAGGACATGTGGAAAGAAGGCGGGCAGCCAGACCATGCCAATTTTCCAGTTTTCCGTTGTCATGTTATCTTCCATCCATAACGATATTGTAGGTTCTAGGAAAGCAAGTGCCACATTGGACATGGTCAAAGCGCCAGCGCAGACGGCAATATATGGATCCATGAGTAGTCGCCAAATGGGTATAGTTTGGTCCTGTACCTCTTTGCTTTGCTTGATTTGCTCCTTAAATGGTTTCATAACCAACAGTAACATCAGACCATCTAATAGACAGACCAGCGCCAATATAAGGAACGGCACTTCTTTGCCAGCAAATTGATACAAAGCACCGCCAAATGGTGGTGCCACTAGGCAGCCGAAACTGATAAAGGCCAGTGCAATGCCCAATGCCTGGGAGCGCTCATTCTCCTCCGTAAATCTATCCGCTATCATAGCCAGACCAGCAGTATCCGCAAAGGCTGACCCAGCGCCCTGTAGTGAGCGTGCAAAGAACAAGACACTGTAGCTGCTGCCACAGGCGAACACGGATGTGGAAAAGAACATAATGGTCAGACCGATCATCATGGGTATGTCGTAGCCAATTTTATCAATAAGACCACCCGAGAAGGGATTCACCATAAGCTGGACAATAGCTTTTGAAGCGAAGAGTATGCCTGTAGCCGAGTCCTGACCATGATGATCGCGATGTACTGGTATTAAGAGTCCAGTAACATTATCACGTAACGGCGGCTGGGTAGGACCATCATCAAAGCTTCCAATTTCGCGCAGATAATCGGGTATAATAGGTACAATAACCATATACAACATGTTGTCCAGCAACAGTGCTATGGACACAATAACCAGGATTAAACGTCGTTGATTAACCGGTTCCTTTATCTTCTCCCAAGCAATCTCCTTCACCTCTCGCAGCTCCAGATTAATTAAGGGTATTTGAAATGCGGCCATGTTGATATAATTTTTATTTTTTTCCTTTTTACTTTAAACTTATGCTTAAAAATATCTTCCTTCACTCCCGGCTCTCTACTCTGTGTCTCTCCACTTTCTTTTTGTACTCCTCAGTTGCTCCTCAGTTACACCCCTTGTTACAGCAGTTATATTAAGAGGATTGCATTGTTTTGTTCTTGGAAATGTTAAATTTCATGAACATTACCGGAAATTGTGCAACGTTGTTTCAATATGACCGTTTTTTGTTTCCGTTTCCGTTTCGGCTTCCGTTTGCCAATTCTTCGAAAGCAATTTCAATTTCACTTTGATCGTTTTGAGGTGGATTCTTGTTGCTTAATCGTATTGTTTGTTGCTGCTGTTGCAGTTGTAGCTCTTGTCTTTTACATGATTTCAAGTTGCTGTTGTTGTGGTAATTGTTGTTGTAGTTGTTGTTGGTGTACAAGTTGTTGGCATGCCAGTGAACAACCTTTAACGACACAGAAACAAGATTTCGTTAGTTCTTATATTTTTTATAGTTATTTTTTTCATTTTAATTTTATTTTCATCTCTCATTTGGCATAAATGTTAGTTACTTTATAACAGGAATTAGCACATTTTAAAATTAGTTTTGTTTTTTTTTTCTTTTTAATTTGCTTTTATGATTGAAATGTTGTTTCTGTGTTGCATAAGGATGCCTGGATGCTGGTGAACAAAAATTGTATTGTTAAGATTAGTTCGTAGCATTTTACACAGCGTTTTCTAAATTATTTTCTTTTCATTTTCTTTTTATTCTTTTTTCTTGCTTTTTATTATGAAATAATACCCGATTTATATATGTACTTGCATTATACATATTTACAAAATATTAGAAGTGCATTTATCTCGCACATTCGACACACATTTCAATCATAAAACAAATACCAAAATATATATATATTTATATACTATATAGTAAGTAATTAAATATTCATTTCATTATAAAAACCAATAATTTTAATTGGTTTTCCTGCACAAAAGTTGAACTGTAAATGTACATTAAATGATTTAGCCAAGTGCTACATACTACAATATACAGCAGGATTCAATACTATTAAATAATATTCATTGTACACATGAGAACGAGTATCTACCAGGGTTGATCTAAGAAGTACCCTCTTCAAAGTCACGTGGCCACACTCGAAACCTGCGCGTTCGTCTAATTATATTCATCGCGTTTTCCTCTTCAAATCAAAACAACAAAAGTTCAACCAGCCAAGCACCTCTCCAATTGCACGCAAGCCAGCCCTACACTTAAGTACCTAGAATAATGTGCTTCACTTAAGGCTATGGTACAGCTATACTACATATTGGTACAGTTTTGGTATATCTGTGGCACATTTTCCAGTTAAACTCTGTTACCATTTTGGTACAATTTAACTACACTAATATTATAAACATGGTAATAGATTGGTACAACTGAGATGCAACTATCAATTAATTGTGGTACAATTGTAGTTAAACTTTGGTACAATTCAATGCATATATTTTTCATTAGTATACATTTTTGTACAACTGTGGTAATAGAATCTAACATATAGCTATGGTAAAAACTATGCTGAAACTCTGGCAGACTTTTTCAATATATCATTTTTAAGCTGTTGAAAATAACATTACAAAAATACTTTAAATGGTACATTGATAATTTAAAAAGTTTCTATCAGAGTTTCGCTTAATGAAAGTTACACAAACTCTGAACTTTTTATGTTAGTTTTATGTGTTATCTGACATTGTGTAGAGTACACAACTGTCGTGTCTCCCATGTTGGGCTATTAATGCCGATCTAATTTCCACATTTATCTACCTTGTAAGGGACTAGCTGCCATCCCCCCACAACCAAAAAAACAACAAACAAACATACATAAAAAGGTTACGTGTACAGGATATAAATATATACATATATATACTTACTACCTTTCTCATCTCTACAAACCCCCTCTTTGTTACACCCCCCAATATGTCTGGGCCTTTGGTATATACGAGACGCTAGAAAAACATTTTCGTTTCGTTTTATCATTAAATTTTCATGACCACGTTCATGTGTTTTATATATTTCCCCAACTGCCTATTTTGAGTTAGTGCCTGGGGGAGCCACCCTGTGTGAAACGACCCCAAGCAAACAGACATGTATAAACACACATACACATATATTCTCCCCCAATATATGAGTCAATTATCGTACATATAACGTGTGTTCGAGTTTCTATGTTATTTTTTCATCGGACGACTTTAATTTTGGATTCTCCCGAAGCATAACTACAATAATAACAGCAACAGCCACAGCAACAGTAACAGCAACAACAACAGAGCTTGGCCCAGGTGGGCTATACTTGACCCTGGGGTTGCAAAATTGTAAGGTTTTTAACAAAGTCCAGGGTTGCTGTTGACGCTTGCTGCTGCTGCTGCTACTGCTGCTGTTGCTCAAGTCAAGTGCAGAAACGTGCAGCAACATGCTGCTTATAATTATAACAGAGGAGACCTGACTCAAATATACATATATATATATATATATGTATATGTATATGTATATGTATATAATATATAAAAAAAATACCCTTTCAATTGGTTCAACGTCAAAGAGCTCCAATTTATATTTACGCTTTTATAATTTTATTGATTTTTCCGCACTGACTGGCAAAAAAGAAAAAAAAACTCCGTTTATTCGGACAGCTGATCAACTTCCCACCTTTATCCAACGATGCGCAATACATTTAACCTCATAAAAAATTCAGTTTCACTTACAGTTTTTATACCCTATAGTCAGAAAAAGTAAAAGTATTCAGAGGTGAAAAAAAATTGTGTAAATTTATGTCAAAGACAAAGTGCAAGACCTGTAGGGTATACAGTTTGGCATATCCTTATAACAAAATATTATAGGGTATTTAGTTAACGCATACTTTCAACTTGAATTTGTTAACTGCTTTGTTTTTGTTGTTGCTTTCATAACATTTATGCAACTTTATATTTTCTGCTGCTGCCATTTGTGGGGCTTTTGGTATATTATCCTTGGGCAATTCGTTTGGATTCCCTTTGATATTTGCGCAGCTTCAGCATTTTGCAGTATTCAGCCACAGTTTCCCCAACTGGCTCAATTAACAGTACGGGCCAGAATGCTAATGAATTATATAATACTTATAGCATGTGTTTTCCTTTAAGCAAAATTCACAGGATTATGAGCACAGAAATAAATGTAGCCATTCATTAATAATAAAACAAAAATGTTCTACCGAAACGAAAAGGTTGCAAATAGGTTTATTCTCAAAGGAAGTCTCTAGCAATACTCACTTTGGCTTAAATTTGTATGAATTTGTGTAGATGTGTATGTGTTTGTATATGTGTGGAAATTGAATCTAGTCGCAGGCAATCTAGACAACTTGATAACACTCAAAGTGCACATACACACACACACACAGTAATACACAATTGTGAGTAGTAACTGGAGCTGCCTGGCATATAGTATAGGTCTTGGAATATCCAATGATGATAGTTCTAAAAGTTATCATAGCAGAAGGCAGCTTAAAGTTTCTCTTTGTTTGTAAGTACTATGGGCATCAACTTTCACACCTTTATGCCAGGCACAAAAATGTTGATGTTGAAATACAATCAGGATGATCAGCGACTTTTGCCGCTTGCAACTTGCCGCCTGTTGTTGCCTTGGGAACTTTCGCAGCAGTTGGCCCCTTGGAGTAAGTCGGTCGAGATTAAAAAAGCACAAAACCAACAAAGCTAAGGATGGTTTATATATAACGGGGGTTTCGGCATACCCCACAGAGAAAGAGCAAAAATAAAACTGGGAGAGAGCATGAAATTACATTTATTTTTCTTTGCTGCCTGCGGCGCGGAAGCATTCAAACTGAATCCGCCTCGTAGTGGTGTAGTGGGCGTATGGCCCTCCTCTGTCTGACGAGGTAATCAGCGTAAAATACAATTTCAGCTTTCTAAAGGTAAATTGTATAAATTTATGTGTGCATTTTCAATGTTAATGTTACAAACTCAAGTTTACCCTTAACATAAAACCTCTATACTTTAAGCCCAATCTTGAATCTTATACAATCTTATTGGTAATTGAAGCTAGGATACCTTGACAGGCTACCTAAATTCTACTGTCAATTAAGCTACTCAATTGATACACCAGAGAATTTGAGCTTACAAAAATAAATTCAACTTTAACTGTTTGAAGTGGGTGCAAAATATATACATATAAAAGAAAATATAAAAAACATTTTCCGTTAAAAATATTTTATTGCGGTTATTATGAAAAATAAAAAATGAAAATCCAATCATAATATTTACGATAAGCCCCCTTTTTCAAAGAAGTATTTGACACTTATTCAAAAAAAAGCCCAAAATCCTTACAAGTGTTCTATTAAACACACACACTGCCACACACATATGCTAGTCACACCCTCAATGCTTGTCGGAACACTCAGCAAGTGTTGTAAGCTGCTTTGTTCAAGTGGTTGGCGAAGGGTTGTCAAGTTTCGTTTCGACTATGTTGCAATTATTATAGTATGTGTGTGTGTGTGTGAGTGTGCGAGCGCTGAGGCGTGCGCATATTTATGGTACTCAATGTCCGATAGCTCAATAAATGTATTGCCTAATTTTGGGAGCGTTCATTGATTAATGACATGTGAACAATACCAATTTGTGCGCTCAATTTGTACAATTTCCTTAACTCCTAATGAACTGTCGACAGTCCATCACATCACACAAAAACTAGTTACCATGGCTAAAACCTTAGTTTATCTTAAAATAACCTTTTAATATTATATATACGACAGAAACTGGAAGCAAAGGTAAACTTTACTACTGTATAATTATGTTTTATACAAAGGTTTAGTATTTCAGTCAAGCACTTTAAAACGTTTTGTTGAGTTCAGTTGATCGATTTATATAGTATTGCCCTTAGTGCCCTTTTAGCCTTAACCCTCTTTTGTCTGTCGAGTGGTTCTATTGTTATACTCCTTGCTTTGTGGTGACGTTTTTGTTTCAAGTTTAATTGTCTTGTCTTTGTATACAGCTTTGTCTTTACCTTTAGCTTTACCCTTAGCTTTAGCTTTGGCCGTATCGATTTCAGTAGCTGCTAACCCAATTGCTTAATTGGTTTGCTTATCGAGTTCTACGCAGTCTTCGTGACCAAAAGCAAATGTTTTAAAAAAAAATTCTACAAAAACAAAATGAAATAAAATGAAAATTATAATAAAAGCTTGCTTCAGGGTATTGAAATTATAAAAAATCCCCAAAAAACAGTAGCATCAAGCGAAACGTGTCAGGATATCCATCTAGATACATAGTGTGGCTGTCCTTATCCCTGCTCCTTTGCTATAAGCTAGAAATGGCTTTTGTCAATCCCCAAGGGATGCGCTGGCACTTAGCTTTAAGGCAGCTCAGAAGTGGCACCAGCTTAGGGGGATGTACTGATAGGCAACCATTTCTTTCTTTTTTTTTGCCTTGCGCTAAATAATCGTAAAACGTATAGAAAACCATTTTCTTAGAGTTGTTGCTATTTGTACGAAAATGTTGTGGTAATGTATTTTTTCTTCTTGTTGGTATCAAGGGTCCGCTATAAATCAAAACATTAACTGGGCGTGCTCAGGAGCCTAGTATGGGCGTCTTAGTGTTGCTTGTTACATCTTTGCTCTAGCTAGGCTAATATGTTGCTTGGCCAGCTTTGGTTACAAATTGATTTGCTCATAAATTATTTGGAGTTGCAACATTTATTACTTTTGTACTCTGCTCAAGAGAGTCCAATAAATTACCTTGATGTACAGCTAGAGCAGAACTATTACATAAATTGTATAATGCAGTTAATTAAGCTGGAATATTATGCGGGTATATGCTGCTTAATGGCAATCTTAGCTGATGTTTGTGTCTTATCATATGGCCTGTTTTTGAGCTGCCGATAAAGCTAGAAAATGTTAACATTTGTAACGTTACAAAATGCCTTCCAATCAACAACACCATCAGCGACAGACTTGCGACATTTGATGGTACTGCCAGACGCAGAATTTGTCGCCCTTGCTGGTTCAATGATGGCTCAATGTTACCACGTTCAACCCTCGAACTACTCCCTGCTTGCTGCCTGCTGCTGCTGGTGCTGGTTGCTCTGCGGTCTATAGTCTCTGTGGCATAGCAGGGGTCGGATAGGTAAAGGACATGGGCCTGCCATTTTATCAGACAGCATCAAGACAAATGCGTTACTTGTTTCTCGTTTGGCCTATTATCACAGCTACCACAGCTACTACGAGTACCTTCCTGCGTGACTTGGCTGACAGAGGCTGCCAGAGGCAGTCTTTGTCAGTGGCAGACCTTGGCTACGGGTCACACCCTGCCATTCATTCATCGAATGGCATTTCCCCCCTTTTGTTTTGACATGAAACCGCTATGAACACATCAGCGTTACAAAACGCGTCTACAAGGAAAAACAAGGCAAACAATCTAATGACAAGGCAGCCGTTGTCCTTCGTTTATATTTGTGTTTGTGTTTGTATTTGTGTTTGTGTTTGTATTTGTGTTCATGTTTGTGCTTTTGTGTGGGAAATTCATATTTATTGCCTTCATTATACAGCAGCCACATCCGCAATAGGGTAAAATTCTATTGGCAGGTGTTGCTTTTAATGTTGCAAGTATTTCAACTATTCCTTACATAAATTTTTACCACTTTCTTGAAAAATTTAATTGAGAAATCCACAAATGATGTTGAAAAATTAGATTTAGGTAATTTACCACTAAATTGTTCAATTAACAATTCACCAATTTTCTTTTTGTGTGTTTTGATAAAGAATAATTAAATTGTAACTAATTGATATAATTGATTAAAAATAAAGAAAAATAAATATGTATACTTTTTAAATCTAAATCAAAAGGAAACTATATTTGAATATTATTATAGGAAGAAAATAATTATATTCTTTTCATAAAGAATAGAAAAACTTTAGTTTAATATTTGTATTCTCAATTTCTATCTACTCAATTTCGATTTCTGAATTTCTATCTACTAAAACCGAAAACTTTAATATTGTATATTCTATATTCCTACGATTGATAAGTTATATTATATTATTCTATAGATTAATGTTGCATTTAAATAATTTCTTTGTGAAAAATTCATTTGACTTTGAAGCTTTCTAAAAATATTAACAGAGAGATGGAAATCTCTTTAAATTTTCTTTGAAGTATTGAAAAAATATTAACAGAGAATTGGAAAACTCTTCAAATTTTCTATGTATATATTACATAAGCACGAAAAGCGCTTTGGCGGTCGCCATGTTAGTAGATTGTGAATGTTACTGTTACTGTTCCATTCCATTTTGTGCCGCTGAGAGACGAATCAGAAAGTTCATTCGGGCCATAAAACAAATGTGTCTATCCTTACCTTGTGAGAGGTATCTAAAATGTATGTATGCATGTGTGAGAGAGAGATTGACTATGTGTATGTGTGTGTATATATTTTTATGGCAAAGGACATCGTTGTGTGCGAAGCACTTTCAGCGTTTTGTAGTGTTTGTATACAAAAAGTTGTTTAATTTTAATTATATTCATACTCTAAGGCAGCAGGTTATGTAAGTATTTGCCTTACAATTCACATAGAATATTGTATACACTATTCATATATATATATATATATATATATATATATTTAGTATATATATATAATATAGGGTATTGGTAATTGATTATAAAGCTTACCTGTATCGCTCGGTGTGATATTGCTTAGGCGGTGGGTGAGAAACCCGCGCAAGTTGGAGACAACACGTTGCGGCGAGTTTGGGCCGCTGCCAATGGAGAAGCTACGCAATTTGGAGAACAGGGCGGTAGACTCCGCGCCACTCCCCGCGGCGCTGCTGTTGCCTTCGTTGGACGCCACGTTCAGTAATTAGTTGGACAGTTGCGGTTAATTTGCGTTTGCAGTTGTTCAAATGGTTTCGTATTTTTTCTTCTTTTTTTTCAAAAATATTTTTACACCTTTCGATTATGTAAAAAGCAAGTCAAGCACACGCACACAAACATATACATGTACGCACACAAACACACACACGTCTAATCACACCGAATTGCGAATACAGTATACAGCAGACAGTAGACCAAAAACCGAACGCGCTCTTTACTCTTCACTCTTTACCCTGACGCTCGTTGACCGTTGAAAAAATTGCAATTATTATTTATTATTTTTAAAAAATTTTCTAAATATTTTTTTTTATTATATTTTCGTTAAATTTGTTGCACAAAAAATAGTTTATTTCGAGAATTTTTATTTTATTTATTTTTCAAACTTGTGTGGGAGGCCGAGGCCTGACAACGACAACGACAGAGCAAATGGCAGCGTTGTGCGTTGTGTCGTCCGGGCAGGAGCAAAGGTAATTTCTGTCTGGCGCTGGTGTTACGCTGCTGCTGCTATACCGTTATTTTGTCGGTATTCAGCCTGGAATTCCAGCTGTATGTCTTTGGCATTCTGGTGTGAACCACGACAAAAGCCAACGGTTTTCCACGCTGCGCAGGATATGACGCATGCGCCTGCATGGGGCAACCAACCAATTGGCTGGCTGCCTGACTGCTTACCCCTTATCCTCTTATCGACATTGTATACCCTCTGACCGCCTAACGTCGCTTTTCTCATGCACATTACTCTCGCCCAGTTGAGCACATTTGAATAAAATTCTATTCGCTCTGATACGACGCATTTGCCCACGCAAAGAAAATCAATTTTCACCTGTCTAGGCTTTATTTTTTTTCTACAAATTTATCTTAGTTTTCGTACTGGTTTGCTTTTTTTTCTCTTTTCTTCTACTTCTTATTTCTTTTTGCCTATTCCATTGTGTTTTATTGCCTCGAATTGTAGCATACTTTTTTGGGCTTATGTAAGGCATTTCCTTGCGAGCATTCTTTGCTGTATCAATTCACATAATGGAATAAGTTATTTGACAAGACTCTATTGTAATTGTAACATAATATGTTTGTTGTCTTTGTTTGTCGATTGTACCAAGTACAAACGATTCTGGGTTTTATCTGATAGAAACCCACAAAAAATTTTCACATTAGACGCACTGCAGTTTCAGGCGATTACAATCTTTGTTTCATTTTTCCTTTTTCTCGTTTTATTTTTAGTTTTCTATTGTCACATTTTTGGCACACAATTTGGCAATTTTCTTATCATTTATCACGTGTCCCTTCACTTTTTTGCAATTTATCAAGATTTAACTTGTGCCCAAATTAAGCTCAAATGCCTCAACAGCTACAATTTAAAGCTATTGTGCTCTGATTTGACATAAATGCGGAGTAATGTGTCAAAGGTTAGGCCTGGCCATAAAGTATAACTACTTACAGTAAAGTAAAGTAAAGTATAGCCTATCACTTGTCTTTAAGCCATGCTTAAACAATCACCTTTTATAGCTAATTTAATAAATTCTTAGCAATCACACATTTAAATAAATAAAAGCTGCAAAATAAAACAAAATAATTCCCATTTTAAATTATGCCCTAATCCCATTTATTTATATAATTTTATTTGTATATTCACTAGGATTTTCATGTCTCTATTATATGCATAAAATTCCTTTCCAAACAAAATTATTCATTGTGCTTAATTTAAATTGTAACAAGCAACAATATCAACAATGAAAATGTTTATTCAATGACCAATGGAGACTTTATTACATATTTGAAAATAAATTATTTATAAATAATTATATTTAAATATTTATAAAATTAAATATACATTATTTATTATATGTTTATTTTTCATTAAGAAAATGTGCAATAATTTATTGAATAATTTTTGCATATAATTTAAAAACAAAATATGCTAAAACCTATTCAGATTTTGGTAATAAAATGCAGAAATTTAAAGCCTATAAAATATTAAAAAAAATGTATAAATATTAAATAAAATGTTAAAATATTTTACAAACTAAAATTGAAATTTTACTTATTCATTGAAAAGCGTAAAGTTTATATTTATAGTTTTAACCACATATATTTTAATATAACTGTAACTATATGTAGAGATTATAAGGACTTTCCTTTGAGACAATTTGCAGTAATTTTATATAGTTAATAACTACTTTAATATATCGTTCTTGGAGCTCCGTTATAATTATTGTATCAATCAAATCGCTACTGAGTAACTTGTCAATAGACAACTTAAAGTCGAATCAAGGTTAAAAGTAGCCAGTCATTAGCCAATAGATTGATTGACACTAGAACAGGTGTACTCATACTTAAGTCCTATATAAAAGAGAATAGGGTTTAAGGATACTACTATAACATTCAGTATAAAGTGTTCGTGTTTAAGTCCTTTTAACTTTAGCAAACAACTTGTGTACTTAAAAGTGCAACTACTTGTACAACTATTAAGCTATCGAAGCGTTTATTTTAAAAAATTTTGGGCACACAATAGCAATTACGTGTGGAAATTCATTTTTAGAACTATTTTCCTAACCGCATTTGGTAGTGTGAATGAATGGAAAGTAAGATGGAAAGAAGAAATTGGAAAAGGAAAGAAAATCTAAGAAAAAATTTCAAATGCAGTAAGTTTCATGGATCGATCGATATGAGCAGCTCAGGCAGCACAGGCAGCAGGAGCAAAGAAGGACAGAATGGTTCAACTGCCACGCCTGCTAACAGTTTTGCCGTTAGGTAAATCAAGGTGTGCCACAGCGGGTGTGCGTGTGTATAAGTGTGTATGTCGCGTGTGGTTTCTGTGTATGTATTGTTTGAGCTAAGACTTAAAATATAAGGCACATAGCCAGACCTCTAATACATATACAAACATACATATATATAGTGTATATAAGAAGGAAAAAAGGGAGAATGGGGGAAAATTATATAGCACAGACATCGTTTTCGGGCTAACGTACTTTTGGTTGTCGGAAAGTGGTTGAAAACAAGGTTATTTTGCCAGTGGCTAAAATGTGTGGGTGGCTCAGAGTATTGCCAAAAGGCAACCACAATAATTCAGTAAAAAAAAACACTAAAGAAATAAAAGAAAAACCACTGAAAAATGTATAAAAGACACGCAACCAACTCAAAGGAAAGCAGCTCACACAGCAGCTCGTTAAGTGCCCATAATAGAACAAACAAACAAACAGCACGCAGTTTTTGGAGCTATACATAGAACTATAGGCATCAAATCCACTGAACGAAATTTAATCATTAAGACCAATAATATATATATATATAAATGAAATGTATTTTAAAGAATTTCTTTCTGTATTTTCATTATCTAATATTAATATAAAAATATTACTTTAAAGTTTTCAAAATTTTGTCACAGTGTATTTATAGTTTTCATAAAATAGTATGTAAAATAATTAGATGTCTGCCAGATATATATTACAACAAGCTGCCTGAAGATCGTCTCCTTAGCTAATGCCCTGGTTAAACACAATAACTGACTGCTAAAGGATTATAGAAAAGGAGAGCAAAAAGTATTGCGTAATATTCTATATAACTGGATATATGCTATCAGTTATATGTAATTATAATTAATTGTTATTGCATTTTTCATATATTTTCTAATCCCCAAAAGTTTTTAATGAACTGTCTAAGTTGCCCCAATAATTCATTCTGCAAATCTGCCCTAGGGTAACAGCAGATCCTTGACTATATTTAATATGTATTAACTTGAAACAACAATAAAATCTCCTTTGATATACAATTCTAATTTACATGCCATAATGTTTATTTTCAATTATGAGTTTATGCCTGGCAGTTGACAGTCAAAACAAAGAGAACAATTACAATTCAATGAAGAAAAAAAAACCGAATATGAAATACTCTATATAGGAAACTTTTCATCTACTGTAAAGCGCATAAAAGAAACGATATTCTATATTAGCAGAGTAAACGCTTGAGAAACATATATAAGAGTTAGACTCATGTATATTAATATATATAATATATACTCATTAGACATATGCATATGTTTAACAAACTGAATGACCTAGTTGCTATAGTCATAGCTAGTGTATAAGTCGAGTATGCCTTTTCGTAATTAGATGACGAGTTTGAGGCATCTGGTTGATGGTAAGCGAGCCATAAGTAACAGACACCACCGTTACCACCCAGCAAAAGCAAACTCATACCATAGGTATAATATGCACAACCACCACTTTTACCACTACCACAATAACCACCAGTAACAGTAACAACAACAAAAAAAAAGCAACAAAAAGAAAGCAACACTTGTAAAATATCACGCTGTGCCTTGGGCCTTGGGATGGAATTGGTGTGGCCAAGGTAAAAGGTACCTCCGCTTGCTGCTCGTCATGCCCACAACCTATCGATTTTTATACTTTTCATATAAATGTATATTTATGTGTATGTGTGTGTGTCCATGTGAATCTTTTCATATCCACATGTGAATATATTATATATATATACACCCCGTCTGGGATGAGTTTTAAAGTATGCTTAATTGGATTCCTACGAACACCGAGCTACGACAGATTTCACACAGAAACTGTAACTGTAAAAAGTAATTTAAAATTATATTTTCCGTAAAAAATATTTCCACATATATTTGTGATTGTGTACCTTACGTCTGTATCCGGATATTGACATGCGGATAGACAGCGGTTCATGTTGTCAGTGTGAATCCCCCATTATGGCAGTATTTCTATCTCTGCTTCTTGTGGCAGGTTGGCTTAAGAGACCCCCAGAGTGCAGCATTTGACAGCAGTAACAGCAGCAATGGCAGCAATGGCAGCAGCAAAAACTAAGCTCTAACTGTGAAACAGTTGATTTTCAATGTGCTTAACGAATTCAGCAAGAATGACAGTTATATGGAAATGTGGGTAATGTTAAAAATAAAAATATATTTTCATGTAACTTTTACTATTTGAAGGTACATACTTACCCATTATATATTAATGTCTCTTAAGAGCTGCTTGAACTCATTATCCGTTTAAATATCACAAACTATCACGTAGGCCCAAGTCAACTAATGACCACCTTTAATGTTTCCGCTGGGATAAAGGACTCTAGTGATTTTCCTAATCTTTTTTGAACATCGTTAGTTAATCCCTTTGTGTGCCTCATATTTGTTTAACGTTCCTCATACAGGATTTGGTTTTACTTTATAAATAATGTATATTATATATATATATACAATAATTTATATATTATACTTAATATCCTTACCTATTTTAGTTTCCAATTTGTAATCCTTGCTGTGTTCTCCAAGCGTAGTAAAATAGATTAAGAGGTTGATTTAAAATGCGTTTACACCCCTCGAACGGACTCTACTCACCTTGCATTTTGTAATCCAATCCATAAGTTTAGTTAGTGAACGGTGATGCTGTCAGTGGCGTTGGCAACTGCCACAGCCAGAAGGATACGCAGGAGTAATATGAATGGTGGCTCGTTAGGATACGTTTGGTTTCATGACAAGGTTGAACAGTTACAACAGATACAAGTTACTGCAATTTGTGATGGGGAAATATAATTTCACTAGATCAACTACGGGGAATCATTAGAGCAAAAGGGCAAAAAAAAGGTATATTGAATTACGGTAAATTGTTAAAAGCTTCACAAGTTAACGATAACAAGACAAGGGTCAATAAGCAATAAAACAAAACTTATATATACTTTAAAGCGAAAGCGAATAAGATTAGTTATTAAAGGAAACAATAATCCTATTTAATTTAATATGAAAGATAAGAGTGAAATTAGCTAAAGTTAAGCTATAAAATTATAATAAATATATTTTAAGTTGTATATACTCGATAATAAGCTTTCAATCGTGTAATAAAATTAATTAAAAACCTTTTAAAACTCCCGTATACACATACTCCAAAGAAATAGAAACCATTATCATAAAGGGAATAAGTGTAGTAATTGAAGTACTTATACATATATCAATTAATATAGAAATTACCCACAGCAGAATTCAGAACTTTTTGCGATAGAAAGATTTGGCAGGTAATTTGGTAAGCATTTTTGGCAAAAAGAAGGTCAAAACACATTAAATGTACCATACACGATAAGCCTAACAGATAATAACGAAAACTGCGCATAACAGAATAATATCAATAAAATAAAAATTATCTTGACATTCAGCCAAGTGTGTGAGGGAGTAGGCAATACAAAATACAAATACAAATAAAGCGTGCAAATGAAATTTATAGAAACTACGAGAAAAAATCAAACAGAAAAAAAAACATGTGAATGGAGGGAGCGTGAGTGGACTGAACGAAAAGCAACTACAAATATCTATTGAGAAGTTTTGTAGAGAAATCTATATATGTAGGTGTAAGCATATATATATATATATATGTTTGTATATGTGTGAGTGTCTGTTTCATAGAGTGGTGGTGAAATTATTGTAGGCACTAATGGCACCGTGGCATCTCCAGCAAAATGGCTGCCGAAAGTGTTGAAATGTGTAAAGGGAGTATAAGAACTATAGTAGAAGTAGGCGAATTGGTAAAAAATGGTCACAAAAGAAAAAAAGGAGCATTTCTACAGAGAGAGAGAGAGAGAGGGGGAATACAGTGCGATCAATAAGTTTGCGTCCTATGCCTAAATTTCTGTCATGACGACAGCATAGATGATGACGCAGAGAAAACTTGAAAATAATTGCGAATTGTGGTTTTCTGAGCCCACGTGTATGTGTATATATGTATGTATACTGTTATATACATAGATGTCTGCTACGAGTGTCTGTGTTACAACAAAAATGTCAACGCGCCAAACAATTTGTTACATGAATCGTGTGAAATGGCTACAAAATGAATGCGTGTCTGTAACATTGTGTATATAAATACATATGTATGTGTGTGTACTAGTACTAGTATATATAAAAAGTATGTGTGTATATGTGAAAAATGCAGCTTTTGACATTTCGATGACCTTACTTAAGTTAACAGCAACAGCAAAAAAAGCCAACAACAAAAACAACACCAACAAAACTAACAGAAGTCGATTTGGGTGAACACAGCTGCCCTTTGCAAAGTATGTAACCCAAATTCCCAACGTTTTGGGTTTTGTGTGTGTTCATATTACTGTGTAGAATTCTGTGTTGGTTCAAAAGCATTAGCTGTTTCATTGCCAGTTTGTTCCCTCTTCAAAATTCATATGCCATTTGCTGGAGAGTGTGGGGTTTTTTTTTCTGTTTTGAGGTGGGGGTTTCTCTCTTTTATAGTCTGAGCTCTTTCTCGTTTTATCTGCTGCTGCCTTTGCTGACATCTCTGATGGCGCCTCAGCCTGTCATTTCATTCAAACATGGCCGCGTGGGTGTGGCCTTGTCACAAATACTTATCAACATAGCTACAGACATACACACACACATACAAAGATACAAAAGGACTTTTACAGAGAGCCAAAACTTGTAGGCGGAGCCGCCATTATTAAGCGTTAGCCTGTCAAAATGAATAACTTTCCAGACAAACGCAATCCAATAAGGCTTCCAGTCTAAGCAAAAACACAACTGCGCCTTCCAGCTGCTCATCAGCTGTTCATCACTGGGGTAACTGTGGTGAAAGCTTACTGTAGGGGTAAACATAAATTGACAATTGTTTATTCACAAATATTTATTTCAAATCAAAAACTTGAAAAATGTTGTATAATGCTTTGGAATATAAAGAAGAGATATGATTGATATTTGATTTAAAAGAAAGCAACTTATAGCAATAAGAGAAAGTACATATATATATTTAAATTTATATATAATCAAATTTAAATATTTAAGTTGTAAATAACAGTCTGTAATCCATTGTAAAAGACAAATCTATAACTCATATAAATATATTGCTAATACGCAGTGTTTGCCAGATTTTCAGCTTAATAATTAATGTTCTTTTTTGTCCGAAATCAGATTAATGTGATTTTCTGATAATGCAAATTAAGATGTGGCATCACTTGTAATATTTTTAAAGGCTTAGATTGATGTGGGTACATTAAATGTTACCCCGCAATGACGTCAGCAACGAACTTGAACTGTATTGAAGTTCGACTGGAGCTGGTGCTGGTGTTGAAGTAATTGGCATCTGTATTCCATCGTGAACTTTGAACTATGCTAACATCATGCCATGTGGGGAAAATTTATACGTTTTATATTTATTACACACTCTTACCAAGGCAATCAGTATTTGGCTGTTTCTTTCATCCCGTTTACCTGTCGGACCACCTGTGTTCTACAAGCATAAAATTATATTATATATTTGCGACATTTCAATTCAACATTAGCTTGGCTGACAGCCATCCCTGTACACATACATTTCAAATGTGTTTTTATGTGTGCATAGAAAATTAACATATATATATATGTATATGTATATGTATATGTATATGTATATGTATATGTATATATATAGCAGATATTCGAATACAGTATTCAAGACTTTGGTTTAGAACGTATCAATCAGTGGATCTATCAATCAAAGCAATGTGCACTTGTGTCTAAGCCAGTTGATTGATGAAGATTGATTTGTAATAAATAAATTATTCCTATACTAAAGTTCTTAAGATCTTTACATATAAGAAAAAGATTAATCTCTACTTGATGTATAGGCAATATGAAATCACATTTAGTATCTTAGGGTAAATTTTTGATCAAAAGCTAAATGGGATCATAACCGTAGAAGATGAATTGTGATTTTGTCTTTTCATCCTCTTACAGCTTATAAACAAACTAATAGTTTTTATATAATCATTATATTACTTATAATTCTAACATTTGTTTATATACAATATACATTCGTGCAAGTTTTTCATGCAAGAATAGATGCTCCTTCTAATCCTCCCCATCTCTGTAAGTTCATGTTAAACCTTTATATATAAATAATATTTGTAGAATATATTCATATTCAGTTGAAATTGAAAAATACAAAATAAATTGAATTGAATGGAATGGGTGGCAAGTGTGTGAAAGCATCCTGTTGCATGTTTGCATTCATTCATTCATATTTAATAGGGATTAATTAAGCGACTAATATTTGAAGTTGGCTAGGTATAGAATTGAGTTAGGGCTCATTAATGCTTAATTCAAGTGAAAGAGATTATTTCGATTGAGTTGAAATGTTCAAACGTATATTGATAATATTGTTTTGATATGAATAAATCACTCTGAATCTTCGATTACGTTCGATGAAGTGTTTATTATTTGTGTTGAATAACTCTGTTAATTGAGTTGAAAAAGTAAACACGATTCGGCAGTTATAATAGTTACAAATAATTATAATAATAATGAGCATTAATGTGCCAGCTGTGCGTTTACTCAATGTAATTGCTTATCAATTTAATCATTTGCACAATATTTTGTCTATTTATAATCAAAACAGTTATCAAGGTATTACATATAATTATAACGATTATCATTCACTGCAGTAGTCATATAATTGTCTTGAGTCTCTTTCAAAGATAAATTTTGTGTATTTTAAACTTATCCCAGTTAGAAGTCAAATGATGGTTGTTGATGTTAATGCAAACCCAGACAACGTTTGTTGTTTAGTTGACAACAAAATTACAGCCAAGTCAAGCTTTGTTTTTGCGCCTATTGTTATTATTACAACAACAACAATAATAATTGTTATTATTATTATGGCTGGTAGCTTGGGTCACAACTGGCTAAATGCAACTGGTACTTGAATTGATGGGCCTTCTCAAGGCCATTGAAACTTTCTTCAGATACACGATGTAGCCATACCACTAATTGGGGCAACATTGAGCTGTAGTAGAGTATAAAGTAAATATGAATAAAAATTTATTATATGAAACCATTGATGAGTACTACTACTTCACCTGAAATAAGTGCACCACTTCACCACAATCCCGCATCATAGCCGCACTTCCACTCCGCTTCCAGTTTTTTTCAAGCCAAGTTAGTAAGTTTTGGGCCATATGAAGCTTGTTTGCATTACGGCAATGATTTCTAACCAAAATTTATTGAAGTACTTTTCACTTTTTATGCGGGGCCTTCGCTTTGATATTTATGACTTTTACTTGTAAAAAAAAAAAGAAATACACAACAAAAAAAAAAATACAAATAAAAATTAACAATCTTTGGTATACTTGTATTTTGTTAAGCTCCCTCAAACTGGAGCATACACACACACACACACACACACACACACACTGTTTATCATCTGCCTGTATACGATTGAATACCAAAAGTATGTCTACACTGATGTGTGTGCCATCCAAGTTGATTGATTGTAGTAGCAACATTAACGGCAACTGCGACGGCATCAGCTTTGATTGCCAATCGAAGGTGTTAGATAACATTACAACCACAACAGACACGCACTGCCTAATTATCGTTTATCACAAAAATACTCATACTCCAACCAACCAACCAACCAACCAACCAACTAACCAATTTATCTGTCTACCAAACTGGCAAAGTCTTTCCATCATCAAATGAATGAAACCAACTTTGGTAACAATATGAATACGAATGTGTTTACAATTGATATTCGTTTAACTCATTATTGTATTACACATACATTACAATTTATGTGGGAAAATTCCCTCAAGAAAATCATTTCAAATGAATGAATGAATGATATTGCTTAAAAACAAACTCAAAAGCAATTAGTTAATAAACTAAGCAACGCTTAGTATCTTTTGTATCTAAATTAATCATTTGATATAAAAAACATACCAAATTTACTCATTAACATGGACATGGATTAAGGTTCAGGGTCAATTAAGACATGTGCCAACAAAGTTTTACCATCTGATTAACTAATTTATTTGACACCTAATCGATAAGACTCGCAAAAACAAATGCCATTAGATCTCATCAAAACTTTAGAAGTAGTAGAAACAAATGTTGTACTTTATACACACGCATTAATACACACACACACACATATATATTTCTATATATATATATATGATTATATCTGTATATGTCTATAAGAAATGAAAACCATAGGTAATAATTATTGATTTTCTTGCGCGACAAGTGTCAAAGTTTTTTATTTGGTATAAGGTTCAAGCCATTTCCATGCCTCCCAAACGACACACTCCTGTTGTGGTTCCATGAAGGCATAGTTGTCAGGGCACTGAATATAGTCAGCCTTCTCTTGGTTATCAGGGCATACCCAGTAGTGTGTGGGATCGGAGATGTCACGGAATTTGCGTGTATGATCGTTAACAATGGCACAGTTGGGCTCTGCATAAATATCCTGTCCATTGTAGGCTGTTGCAAGGATCATACAACCGCCCAATAAGAGGCAAGCAAAAAGTGTGGCTATAAAATGATATTGAATATATGAAGTTATATATCTTATAGTAGTATAGTACTATGATTGACTAACCTTGATGCATTTTCTTCTTTGAGTTACTGAATAAAAATGTTGCAGTTATCGGCATAGTAGGAACATATTTATACTATTCTCTTGAACATCCTATGACTAGGTTGGGTTCTTATCAGTACAGGCAACAAGTAAAAGCACTTTGTGCAAATAAATTGGCATTGATTATTTTTGGATGAAAATGAAAAGAGAAAAAAAAACAAAATGAAATATAATAAATTTTAAATCAAAGATACTTGATACACAGGCCAAGAGCAACCACTAGAGCTACACGTACTTTGGGGGCTTGTGCAATCGTCCAATATGCAATAATTGGATTTTTTTTTCTAATTTATTTCTTATTTTTTTTTTTAACTCAAAGCGTAGCCTCTTAATCGATAATGAGATATTTACTATGCCCTGTATGCCCTGAGTACCAGCTGTATGCTGTATATACGGGTATACATATATATATATATATATATATATACATTTTGGTCATCGTCTTTGATGAAATGCTTCAAAATAAGCCGCATACCCCCCGGCGATCCGTTTGCAAAGTCATTGTCACAGTTTCTTGTATTGGAGTCTATTGGAGTCTAGATGCATCATTAGCTTAAGCAGGTACCAATTCGTTGATGGTACCCTGCTGGTTGGCGACACCTGTCTATCTATTCGCCATTCCATCATTCCATCGTTCCAACGCTACAAACTGTCCATCTGTTGTCCAGCTGTCGTCTGCCGCTAGTTCAACGCGGAAACTGTAATTACATTTTCAAAAATTTTGTAATATATTTTTTGGTTTTTTTGTTTTTTTTGTATTTTTGTTTTTTCTGCTTTGTTTTCGCTGTTAAATGTTTCTTTTTTTATATATGTATGTATGTGTGTATGTATTTTGGTTATTTTTTATTTTTTTCTCTTCAAAGTTTGCTTGTTTCGTGATAGTTTTTTGCATCCACACTTAACCATTTATGTTGGTCAAGTGTTTGGTCGCTGCCGCACTAAACGCCTTAGGGTGCTGACCAAAGCAAAAAGAAATAAAATAAAATAAAATAAACTAAAAATACAAAAAAAAAAAAGTGAAGAAAAAAACACAAAAGACAAACAGTTAACAAAAGATGTAACACACATACTTTGCAAAACCGAAGACCAAAAATTCAATACACGAAACCCTTCAGAAAAAAAAATTTTGATACTCGTAGCAACAACAACAGCAACAACAGCAACAGCAGCATCAGCAGCTGACAACTAATTCGCAGCAGATTATTTTGAAATTTAAATGAATTCACATTACAGCACGAATAGAAAATTATTCACTAACCATTCACGAATAAGTCTCTTTTGTATTTTGTTATTTCCAGTTTATGTTTTGTTTAAGCTGGCGCTATGCTAATTGGAATTGTAAAAAATTGAGACAAAAACAACGATAATTTAACGGATACTCAATCAATATTCATAGGGTTAAGGGAACAAACGAAAGTTATGATGTGTTTAGCCAGTAATACAATGGAAGGTCACGGATTAATAAACATTATATAAATGATACATTTTAAATATGTTTTACAACACAAACAACAACAACAACAACAACAACAAAAACACAAACAATACAAACGAAAAGTGTATCAATAAATTTTAAATTATTGAATGTAATATGCATTGTATAATATTTGGATCAATTAAAATATAAATACCAATCATTATAAAACAGTCTTTTACCAATATTTAATGAAGATCAAACTATTAATAATTTAGTTTAAATATCATTAATGATTTATGGCTTATAATATTAAAGTTAAACTATTAACTGTGATTTGAAATTATAGTTATTAAATGCAGACTATAATATGATTAAAAAGTTTTTCCCTATCTATTTTGCTTTTAATATTTTTGTTTATAATTCTTCTTCCTTTTTTAATAAATGTTTTTACTCAATTTTATTTATAAATACTTTCAGATAAAGACAAGTCTCTTTTTCTTTCTTTTAGATGCTTTCTTTTGTTATATAAATAAACATTACCTGCAGTCAAGTCATACAATATCAATTAATTTAAGATCTTAATTGAAACAACATCACACTCCACTGACTACTCGTGTCCTAGCATATATATGTATATATGTATATATATATATATATATATAAATATATATATTTGCTTCTCTCTCTTATCTGTCAGATGTCAACTGTCATTTGCAGATAATAATCAACGGATGCGATTGTTTTCAGTTGTTATTTTTTCCTTTTTTGTTTTTTTTTTTTTTACATATTTGTGTTCATTGTTTATTAGACAAGTGACAGGCAGAACTATAAAAGTGTCGCTTTGCACTGTCAAGACCACACTTTTCCGAAGAAACTTTCACAGACAACAATGAAAGGCTCGTGTCATATTGCATATCTGTTATTATTATAGTTTATTATACATTTGTTTTCTTTAATTTTGCAGTACTTGCTTTGTGCGCAATTTTCGTAACTATTGTTGCAGCTGTACATGGAGATGCTGGACGCTCAGCCTGCCAGGATCAGTCCGAAATTGGACAGACCTATACGCATCATTTCGATCCGGCCAAGTACTGGCTATGCGAGACACTAAATGTGCCAGCTACTGAAGTGGATTGCCCCAAGGGATTGGCCTATATGCATTTGCTTAAGGAGTGCATACCATGGGCCAGTTATATCTGGAAGAAACCACAATATCCACCAACTATTGCATAAATTCAGAGCAATAAAGTAAAATAAAAACGTAATAAATATCATCTTTGTCTTTTATTAAAGTTCTTACTATAACTATTTTGTATCTTAATAATGAATTGCTAGTAAAAAGATCTTTACAAAATTCAGATAAAATATTCTGTATGTCTGCCAACAGGTGTATACGTAATTTTTATTGCGTATACGCAAAAATATTGTTATTATACAATTTATGTGTTTTTGAAAACATTTTGAATTGTGATCGTTGCCGCCACTGAACTTGCCACACAATAAATGCGTGGGCGGCAAATGTATTTTATCAATGCAAAAAAAAAATCAAAAAAAAGCCACAAAAAGCTACAGCAATTCGCTTTGTGAATGGCTCTAAGTTAGACTCTGACTTGGCAGATGTTTGTTGTAGATATGTACATCAACAGACGCACTGACTCCAACGCCAAAGGCAAAGTCACGCAAGCGCCAGCATTTGCTGTTGTTGTTGTTATTGTTATTGTTATTGTATACTCGTAAATGTTGAATGTACTCGTGAATGTTAGCTGAGTGATTCGCCTTTGAAGAGTGCATTTGAAGTTACATAAAATTCCAAATACCAAATTGAAAAACACGTCGGCTGCCGCTCATTGTGTTTGCCGCTTGAAGCTTTAGTTTTTGGTTTTGGCTTTGGCTTTGGCTTTGGAGTTTTGCAGTTAGCTGCTGGCAGCGCTGCCAATGCTGGCAGAGACGTTGGCTTTTGCCTTTGCCCAGTTATGATGTTCGTTCAACATGTTTTTTTTTTTGGGAAGCCAAGCGGCTTTCGTATAAAAGTGCATGCGGCAGACCAAACAACAGAGTAGTTTGCATTCAACAATCGGAGGAGCAGCATACCATCTTCAGGAAACTCATTGCAAATCATTAAGCCATAAAAACTGCTGTTGCCTTTTAAACGGTTAGTTGCGGAAACAAAGGATAGCAGTGATTAATGTTGTTGTTATTGTTTACACTGTGTTTTCTCTCTCTTTCAAAGTGATGCGGTTAATTAAGAAATAATTTATTAAAGTGTTAACTGATAACAGCTTATACTTAGCTTAACTGTTAAATAAATAAAAACGAAACGTTTTTAATATTTAAATAGTCGCAGCTTAAATAGTGACTCTATGTGCAACTTTTTAAGAGCAGTCTTTTAGTATTTAATACATTATTAAATACAAGTAGAAAGTTAAAAGTACAACAATGGCCAGTTAACCCTTTTGATACTTAACAGTATCTTTAAGCCGTCTAAGCCATAGAGCTTCTTAGCATTGAATATTATGCTTTGTACTTATAACATATATTTTGTATATAACGTATATTTCAGTTTTATTTTTGTTTTTTACGTAATATCCATGCCGAATTAGAAAAGTTAAAAAACGTTGCACAAAAGAAAAATATAAAAGAAAAAAATATAATAAACTATAATTGCTCCAGTGAGCGGGTCAACGCAGTCAGCACTTAACACAGCTTGGAAAATAATTATGGTTTGTTGTTGTTGTTGTTGTTGTTGTTGTGTTTTTGCAATAACAAGTAATGATGAGCAACAACCAAAATCGAAAGTGAAAAATTGGGAGAAGAAAAAAAATAATATAACTGTCTATTGCGGCTAAAAAGAGATACAATAATTGGTAACAGCTCAGTCTGGCGTTAAATTTGTGTCACTTGTGCATTGTCAGAGCAATATTAAATTTGAAGGGGATATATATAATATATATATATATACTGATAGTCTGTTACAACCATAAGTGGGAGTACTAGTTGCTGTGCATCATAAAAGCTGCGCCTGCAGCACAACTAAAACCCTTGGTTGCAACTCTTTATATATATATATATATATATATATATTCAATTTACTTGCATAAAAGAAAAGTTTCACTTTAACACGACTTTCAGCCTTGCAATGCGATTTGCAATTTTCATTTTCATTTTGCTTTTCATTTTTTTTGGGTTTCTGGTTGCCAAAAAAACACAAGAAAAATACAAAAAAAAAAAGCAGCAAAGAAAAACAATGTAAATGCTTAACGTATATTGAAGAGGGTCTCAAACTAGATTCCAAGTTCAGACATGAGGCTGAATGTTATGGTCCAGCAGTTGGTCAGTTCTTGGCATTGACATCATGTTAACTGTCTGGGGGTTTGGTAAGATTGATGTACAACATTCTGCTGAAGGTCTAATTGATCCATGTCTGTGTCTCATCTATTGATCACAATCAGTACAAAGCACAAAGTACAAGACACAAGAAACAAAACAAAAGAAAGAAAAAATTATTATGCAATATCAGCGTAATATAATTGCTCATCAGCTTTGGACCCAACGAAACATTTTTCATTGACTTTCATTGACTGTTTTTACTTGAACTTTATCTCTTCTCACTGTAGTTTGGTCATTCCGCTATTGAGACGCACATTGCGCTAGCCAAGATGATGAGCTTGTCTTATGCAGTGGTAAGTGGCACACTGAACCGATGCTTGGCGCATCCAACGCCATTTAAAACTAATTTCCTTATTTCTGGCATAGCTTTTTGGTGTTGTTGCCATATTTGTGGCAAGTGATGTGGCTGCTGTTAAGCGTGAGGCACCACTGAACAATGCGTATTTGCCACCTTCATCGGGTGGTAGACCTTCATCGAAGTATGGTGCTCCACCGGCTAGCTCATACTTGCCACCTGCATCTGGACCAGCGCCATCGTTTAATTCTAGGCCCAGTCCTTCTAGCAGCTACTCAGCTCCTGGTGGCTCCTCTGGCGGTCCGTATGCTGCACCAGCACATAGACCGTCTAGCTCATATGGACCACCTGCAAGACATGGTCCACCACCATCCTCCAGCTATGGTGCGCCACCCAGTCGGCCCAGCCAATCGTATGGTCCACCACCGCAAAGAAAGCATCACTCACGCCGTCCCTCAACTAGCTATGGTCCACCAAAGTCGGCACCACCATCGCAAAGCTATGGTGCACCAGCACCACCATCAACTAAATATGGTCCACCTAAGTCGGCACCTCCATCTATCAGCTATGGTGCCCCAGCACGTCCGTCCTCAACTTATGGTGCTCCAAGCTTAAGTAGCTTTGTGCCTTTGGCTTCAGCTCCGTCGACAAACTATGGCGCTCCTTCTAGGACCCAATCTCTTGGTAGCAGTGGCTATACTTCCGGACCAGCTGGTCCAGCACAACCATCTACATCATATGGCGCACCTTCCAGCTCATTCCAACCCATCTCCCCGCCCTCTTCCAGCTATGGTGCTCCCAGCAGTAGCTCTAGCTCGAGCTCAAGCGGCAGCAGCAGTTTCTCTTCTCATCCTTCATCATCATACAGTGCTCCATCCTCATCTTATTCTGCACCAAGTTCAAGCTCAAATAGTGGTGGACCTTATCCAGCAGCTCCTTCGTCTTCGTATGGTGCACCTAGCTCCGGCCCATCCAGCTCTTACTCTGCACCAGGCCCCAAATCAAACACCGGTGGACCTTATCCCGCATCTCCATCTACATCCTATGGTGCTCCTAACTCAGCTCCATCCAGTTCATATGGTGCTCCTAGTTCACCTCCATCCAGTTCATATGGTGCTCCAAGCTCAGCTCCATCCAGCTCATACTTAGCACCAAGCCCAAGTGCAAATAAGGGAGGATCTTATCCAGCGGCACCTTCAAGCTCCTATTCGGCACCAAGTCCCAGCTCAAACCGTGGAGGACCTTACCCTGCCGCGCCATCTAGCTCATATGGAGCTCCAAATGCTGCCCCATCTAGTTCATACTCTGCTCCATCAAGCTCTTACTCGGCACCAAGTTCAAGCAGTGGTGGACCTTACCCAGCGGCTCCTTCCAGCTCATATGGTGCACCAAGCTCAGCACCATCAAGCTCATACTCAGCGCCAAGCCCTGGATCCAACTCTGGTGGACCTTATCCAGCCGCTCCCTCTAGCTCATATGGTGCTCCAAGCTCAGCTCCATCCAGCTCATACTCAGCTCCAAGCCCCAGTTCAAACAGTGGTGGACCATATCCTGCTGCCCCCTCAAGCTCCTACTCTGCTCCTTCATCGAGCAGTGGTGGACCGTACCCAGCTGCTCCATCTAGCTCATATGGAGCACCAAGCTCAGCACCATCAAGCTCATACTCGGCACCAAGCCCTGGAGCAAACTCTGGTGGACCTTATCCAGCCGCTCCTTCTAGCTCATATGGAGCTCCAAGTGCAGCCCCCTCAAGTTCATACTCTGCACCAAGCCCTAGTGCAAATAGCGGTGGATCGTATCCAGCTGCTCCCTCAAGCTCTTATGGTGCCCCAAGCTCAGGCCCATCTAGCTCCTATTCAGCACCAAGTCCCAGCGCAAATAGCGGTGGACCCTATCCAGCTGCACCATCCACATCATACGGAGCCCCAAGTACAGGTGGAAATAACGATGGATCATATGCTTCCGTTCCATCAAGCTCTTACTCGGCACCAAGTGCAGGTGGAAGCAGTGGAGGACCATATCCAGCAGCACCTTCCAGCTCATATGGTGCCCCATCAGCACCATCAAGCTCATATGGTGCACCATCCGCACACTCTAGTTCATTTGGCTCTAGCTCTTCATCATCGTCGAGCAGCGGTGGTTATCCCACAGGCCCGTCAACATCCTATAATGCACCTGCAGCCCCATCCACCAGCTATGGTGCACCCAGCGCACCATCCTCTGGCTATTCCTATAGTGCACCAAGCCAAGTACCCGAAACCATTCAACAAGGCTACAGCTCCAATGGTGGCTACACCTATCGCAAATAAAAAGCAATTGCAACTGGAACAATCAGGATCTGCATTCATCCAAGTGCCTTAGAATACTCGTCTCCTCATCTCCAATACCTCTTGATACCCAATAACCGCTAGACGGTAAGCTTCATTTCATCCAAATCATTTCCTATAAAAAATATCGAAACTGTAAATTATTCGCATATTGGCAACTAAAACAAAAATAAAAGAAAATAAAAAAAATATATATATGAAAATCTTTGTAAAACCTAATGAATATTAGTTAGCTATAATACTTGTGTTTTGTTTAATAAAGAAGACAAGAAAATTATATCTTAAATCAAACGAGTTTTATTTAAGCCCTAACCTCAAAGTTCCCTAAACCTAAACCAAAACTATATCTTAAATCAAACGAGTTTTATTTAAGCCCTAACCTCAAAGTTCCCTAAACCTAAACCAAAACTATATCTTAAATCAAACGAGTTTTATTTAAGCCATAACCTCAAAGTTCCCTAAACCAAAACGTCCCCAAGCCTCGAACTAAGCCACTTTCCTCTAGGAAATAGTATAAGATATTTATATTTAATATTTTTGCATCATAGCGATATTGAAGGTATGACATATTTATAGCATATTAGCTCATGACCAAGCTGGTAATACTGTCAGTTACCAACTTCCTGTCATTTGGTTACTTGGACGTGACATTCGTGAAATTCTTCCGCTCTGCTAATTGGCAACTAACGTCAAATCTGAGATGTCAGTTGAAGGCTTTAATACCAAAGAGTGTTGGCGATTGGTATGTAAATTTTTTTTGTGTGTGTTTTTTTTTATTTTACGACAATACCGGATATTAAGCTGACACTACAACAGACAAGAACAGCTACAACAGCAGCAGTAACATGCACGACAGCAACATCCATAACAGCAGCAATAGTAACAGCAGCAGTAGCAGCAGCAGCAGCATTAATTAAACAACAATTCTTGTGCGATGCCAGCTATGAGCATGTGATGAGGGCGCCCTGCAGCATCATTTTAAGAGCTGTATCTAATTAAGATTGCAAGTTAATTGCATAATTAACTCAAACTTTAGGTTGGCAGTTACTTTAGCAAATTAACAATCCAATTTAATTCTAAGTGTTACAACACCAACTATACCAAGACAAGGTCCATAATCATCTAATGATCTTTATGCTGATCTCTATATACTCTATTACATGTGTAGACTATCAATAGTATATATAGGGTATAGTTTAGTCTTTACTCCTCACTCTGATCTTCTTGTGTGTGATTTTATTTGTCCCGTATCATTGTTAACTACTGCCAACTTCATTTGCCATTTGATCTTTTAACTAAGAGCAGCCGTCACTTCTTCAGCACCTACAAGTTGCCCCTTTGGCATCCGCATCCCCAAAAAAATAAAATAAAAAAAACTTACTGCATTTTTATGATGTGAAATTTCCGTTAAAGATAATACAGGTCCATTGTTTTAAATTGTCATTAGTCTGCTTTTGTTTGCCGTAATGTTTGTCGCTATTACACAACGCATAGACCATCGCTATATATGGCCAAATAAATATATATAATGCAGTTGGCTTACAAAATATAATAATAATAATAATAATAATAATAATAATAATAATAATAACAATAAAAATTACACGCGATTTGTTTTTACTAAGAAACCATTATAATGTATATCATACACACATATATATATATATACATACATTTATATACATGTATATGTATATAAATAGATATGTATATACATATATATATTTAATATTTATTAAATACTTTTCTTTTTCTCGCTTTGCTTTCTTTCTATGCTTTAAACATTGATATGTATTTTAAGGTATAATTTGGGTACAATTTGCTCATATATATATATATATATATATATATAAATATATATATATATATATATATCGATATATATGTATGTATATTCATGTATGTATGTATTGTATATCGTAACCTCGTTTCAGTTTTCGTTAAATTTAAAATTGTATTTGTATTAATATGCCGCTAACATCTACATATATATATATATATAGATATGTATGTATATAGTATCTTGTGTAGTATACAACAATGAATTAGTATGGCATTTCTTAACTGAAGGATAAGAAAATGAATAAACTGAACGATATATGTTATTATTCTTATATTAAGTACTTAGTTCATTCATTCATTTAATACATAAATTAGTTGGTGGTTTGGTTATTAGTAACTTGCATTAAACAATTCATTTTAACTCATGTATTTTAAATACAATTAGTTTTTGCTTTGTTGCACAACAAAAAAAAAAAAAAATAAATAAAAAATAGAAAATAGATTAATATAATAAATCTTTAAATATTTTTAAAAATGTTATTAACCAGGCTACGGCCAACAAATTTTTTTTCTCTTATATTTCACATACATTTAAATGGAAATAGTTAAGAACATTTAGATTTTCATAGAGACTTTCGAAAAATTATAATAACAATCAACATTTAGTAACAACAGTAAGAACATATAGAATTTATCTCAAGTATATTGATATATGTAGTTTAATGTTAGACTTAAATATCCATCTTCATGTCAAAACTAACATTCACTTTAGTCATTTGAATGTACTTCAACCTTTCAAGGTTTTTACAATGAAGGTCTGACATTTAGATGAAAGAATAAGCCTAACTAGTTTTAACTTTGTTATTAGGATTAATTCTTTATTTTTATTTTTTTCCTTTTTTTTTTGTTTGTAAACGTTAAAAAACTGTAATTAGCCTCAATATGCATAGACATATGAGGGTTAATCGAAAAAAGCAGTCAACATTTAAGTTATACATCTCAAATAGAATTACTTTTAAAATACATTATAATTTAACGACTTTAGTTTTTCATATTATAATTTATTTGTTATTTTACTTTGATGTCACAAACTTTAACAAACGAGCGAAGAGAATAACAAAATGATTTACATTAAATGCTGCAAATCAAAAACGAACATATATGTATTTATTTCATTAAAGATCGATTTAAAATATTTGAAAAATTTTCCAGTTTCATTTCCAGTTTTTCCTTTTTATTTCAATATATATTGATATGTATATGAAGGATAAGGTTTTAGGCAGCGCGTGTTTAAAATCAATTTTATAGTTTTGAGTTTTTAATGCCAATATCAGTTAACCGCAGAATCATTAAGTATTATAATCAATCTAAATTCAGGGTGTCGCTCTTTATCTTTTAAATATATATAAATATATATATTTAATACACATAAACATTTATGTACGTATATATGCATGTATAGTGTATATTTAGGTATATATGTATAACATTAGGTACTATGACGCAACATTTTCTAATATGTTTTGTATAGTTGTATGTGTTAAACTTTTTTTTATATAATTGTTTTCTTTTTTTTTTGTTTTTTTTTTCAAATAATTGTTTGTGGTTTTTGCTCTTTAAGAGCAGCTAAAATTCATCTGCTTATTAAACATTCCATTAAATTATTATATATATATATATATATATATATTATTTTTTATTCAATTTCTATTTCTATATGCATATTGAATATTATTATTCAGTTGCATTCTTGATATGTTACCGATATATTTTAGGTTTTTAGTTTTTAGCTTTAATTTTTGTGATTTCACTTTTCGTTTATTTAGTTTCATTGGTAGTGGAAGGATACATGATTCACAGTTGAAAAAGGATATACACTAGAGTTAAGCGTTGGAGTTTAGATTATTCGCTCTTTATTACTGCTAAAGAATTTTCTCTAAATATTTTTTGCTTTGGTTTTAATTGCTTTTAAATTTATTCAGTTATGAGAGATTTCCATAACTGTGATATGTTTGGGCATCCAACACTATTTTGAGGCTTATATCTTGCCCAACTAATACTTTCTGTAGCATAGACCTAAGCTTAGAGGAACAACTTATATATGGTATTGTGAGCCTTATAAGGTTGTCTCCTGTATTAATATGTAGGATAGGTACACAGATCTGAATCATATGTACTTATTTCTCTCTAAGACGCGAACGAATAATACATATTTATTGAATGGATTTTCTTGTTTTATAGAAAATGCAATTGATATGTTTTCAGTTACTTTCAGTTTGGACATTGATATGTTTCTTGATTTTACATTTTTTTATATAGTTTCGATTTAGTTTTATATATATAAAGATATATAACATTTATACATTTGATATGTGCCGATTTATTCTAAATGTATTTAACTTTCTACTCAAAGCGTTGTTAATCAAACGAAACAGGATAATAATTTGGCGGTTGAACCCCTTTAGAGGCTCTAAACCTTAATAAACTATATATAGATATATGTATATATGTATAAGTAAACTATAATAACAATCTTTAATCGCAACAATCTGCACCTTATACCTGAGCACTTGTGTGTTTGACGATGTACGTTGAAATAGATATAGATATGTATATGGATATAGATATAGATGTACATATATCCAGGATATTCGTAAATAGCAAACATATTACAAATTAATATGTAGCATTATGTGGGCTTGGAGAGTATATTGAGGTTGCCGCTCAGAAGGCCGTATTGTCATGATCAGGAGTGGGCATTGCCATGGCTTGAGTTTGACCACCACCACCACCAGACTTACCAGTAGCCGTGTCTAACATCTTTTTAACCTGAGCTTGTGCTGTATGTTGATTCAGACGTCGTGCCTCCGCTACGGGCAAATCATCATCAGATTCTAGGGCTGGATTAATGCGTCCATTGCGTTCATCCTTGCCGGCCATTGTGGCTGCGCCATAGGAACGAGCTAAAGGCCCAGCCATTACTGATAGCTGCTCACCAGACTCAGCGGGATCACCAACTCTCTGCACATCCTCCGGTATATTGACCACACAGCGGAAATAATCATAGCTAGGTGGCAGTTTACCCGACTCAAACATCATTCTATATAGATGAATAATGTAATAATGTATGTATCAAGGATATTAAATATTTATAGCTTACTTGGTCCACCAGGAGACAAAAATTAACGTAATCAGACTAATTAACATAGCCATTGTGCGAAAGGGGAATAGCTGTGTGTTCGTTTCCTCATCATAACCTGGATAGTGTATTAAAGCGGGCAGTCCCAGAATAGCCTCTCCACCGGACAGTCGAATGAGTAGAGCAATAATGTAGGCTGCCAGGCTACCGTACGTATTGCAATGCTTTTTGAAATGCACCACCATAAGGAGCTGCGGGAACAGAATGACGTACACGAGATCCGAGCACATAGACCTGCAAGGGAAGAAAAGGGCATCCACTTAGTTAGATAACCTGTCACTCGGACTTGTCTATGTATATATTTAATATACCCACCATAAACCATAGATTGAAGGTATAGTAAGAGCCATGATAGTGGCCAGTATGCCCACAATAATGATGGAAACGCGCATTACCCAAATGATTTCCATTTCGGAAGCTTTTTGACGGAAAATCAATTTGTATACATTGCGTGCAAACATCGAGGCTGCCGAAAGGACAGAGGAATCGGCTGAGGACATTACTGCAGCTGAAACAGCGCCCAGGCCAAAGAATGAAACAATATCGGGTGTTAAATATTGCAAAACCATTGGCAATATCATGCTGGTCTGGTCAACAGTAAGCGGATAAGGACCCTTGTAGTCTGTCTCATTCCAAGCTATCAAATATATCAATTTGAGTTATGGATGACAAGCTGATTGAATATTGAATATACTTACGTGTCGCTTTAGCAATAGCTCCAATAAGCACCGGAGGAATGGCCATCAATATACAACCAAAGGCGGCTACATAAGATAACAATTGTGCTCGACCTGCAGTCTTGCTGGAGAGGACACGCTGAAAGTATACCTGCCACGGAATACCACCAAAAATAAGAAGAAGTCCATAGTCTATGTAAAACCAGCGCTGTTTCGGCTCCACATGACCAATCCAGTCAACATCCATGTCGCTAAGACTGCGTACATGCTCATTGCTCCAAGCAAAGGGTATGCACATCCATAGCCCAATGAATATACAAAATAATTGTATAACATCCGTGTAGGCCACTGAGTATAAACCACCAAAGAGTGTATAGAAGATAGCAATGGCCGAAGATAGTATAACAGAGGTGCGATGATCCATATCTATGATAACAGATAGAGTGGCGCCCAAAGCTGCAAGGATACCCGCTGCCCAGAATACCTCACCACAGAGTGCTGGCAAAAATAACAGACCGCCCATGCGTTCACCAAAGGAATCCTGTAGTGGATCCAACATAGTGATATACCCCTGCTTACGCATAGGATTGGCAAAGAAAATGCCACCTAAGGGAACCACATTACCATATAATAAGGAACCAACTTAACCAATATTAAACGTTACTTACCAAATACTAAGCTAAGAGCATATCCAAATGGCGCCTGACACCAGACTAAGCCCGAGGTATAGGTTGCTTCCGCCGTGCCATTTATGTAGCCACCACCCACCCACGTGGCTATAGACAAAGTACAAATAAGCACACACACACCAAAGAGCGATTATTAAATGACTTACCTGTCATGGTAAATATGCCCACAAAAAGACCAATGGAACGTCCTGCCAACATGACCTCCTCTTCAGAATCATTGCCAGCCTGCTTTTTGCGACCAGCCCAAATACCAACAATGAGGATAAGCACGTAAAAGAGCACAATGCTCACAAAACCGCCTATGTTTATCATGGTCCTTTAGTTTGTCCTTCAGTGTACGGTTTAAAAATTAGCTTCTTTCTCTTCTTCACTTTTAACTATAATTTAATACTTTTGTGTAGGACCTTTTAACTGGAATGAATGATTTAAGCAGAGAAAGAAACACAAGCATAATTATAAATAGTGTTGCACTCTATTTTCAATATCAGTCAGAGAGACGCAGTATTAATTATTAAGACATTGCGTAGTGACGTACACACCATTGACACCCCCTATTCCAAGGCCAGTGAAGGACCGAAGGACTGACCTATGCGCAAGGACCTTTCTGCTTGTTAGACAGACTGACATTCTATAATAGCCTTTGCTTTAGACCTTGGTCATTTTATCCTTGTTAATGACGCGCAATTAACTAACAATGACAATTGCAACATGAAACATTCTTAAAGGTCCTTTGCAGTAGGCGAGAATTTTAAATGTTAATTGATGGTGTTTGTGCAATTAAAATTAATCGCGCTAGAGTATCTAATAGTTATTTAAAGTTCGATAAGACAGCTACCTCTGTGGACTTATTTACTAAGAAATACAGTCGTTTACTTAATATTTATATTACAATTCAAAAGTTTTAATAAGTTTCGACAACTTTATGTTAATGTGTCGCAGCATTTTAAATACCAGCTGGCAGCATTGATCTTTTCTTAAAGAAATAGATCGATAATGATAATTTCATAAATTTCCTAGTTAAATTTTCTATGTTCACGATATTTCTAAATACATCATGTTAAGCTATTCATACATATATAACAAATGTTTTTTAGGACATATCAGTGGTATTTTATGCAAATGAGTCAAGTACGCTTAACTAGAGGCATGTGACCCCAGGCACGACAACAAAGGTAACCACAGCGCAGTTTTGGTTCATTCACAAAATAAATTGCAATTAGGCAACTACACAATAAACACAAGTAAAATACGTTGGAGCGCAAAAGCTTAACCTATCGGCAGGTGGCTTTATAGGGAAGGGTAGTATCGTCTCTCCCAATGGCAATCAGAGAATAGGCACAATCTGTGCGCATGTCCCCTTACAGTTATAGTTCTAAATTGAACTCACCTTAGCTATGGTAAAAGGTATATCTCTTTATATATATATATATAAATATATATTGCTATGTATGTATATACGCCAAGTTCAAAGCAGGCGTTAAGTTATGCGCCACGTTCAGCGTCGACGTCGACGTCTTACTTCACGGCTGCTTTAACGACGGCAAATGCGCGCGCCAATCAAATGCGCCTTAGCTTATGCAACATTTCTTTAACAATTTTCCTTAAATGTGCGACTACTTTTCAGTTGCTATAAAAGCAGATCACAGACGACACCAGTAACAACAATTCAAGTGTAATTATTATTAAAACAATTTAGTGTACAATTAATAGCATATAGGAATCAAAGAGTCACACAATCAAATACGACAGGAACAGCAGCAATCGCCCCAACGTAGGGACGTCTTTTGAGACGGACTGTTACGCGTTTTAAAATGTAACCCACACATGTGCATCTGCTGTTAAGGAACCACGTGTCGACCGCATTAACACAATTTTTATTTTTATTTTTGCTTTTTTAATTAAAATATATTAATAACATATAGAATACGTTTGGTATAACATTAAATTGTTTAATTCACAGCTATTAACAGTTATGTTTCTAACATGAACTTTAATAGAATTCAATAGAATTAAAAAAACAGTAAAATTTCGTCTAACTTAATCGGCATTTATCTATAAACAAATATATAATTCGACTATTTGAAAAATAAAAACTCGTTCCACGCTCAACCGTTCGCCGTACCGACGAAAAGAGTAGCAAATTTCTAACTGAATTGGAAGTTCAAGTGCTGGAGCCTTAACAGCGGTATCCAAAATCGTTGGAGTTCATTTTCTAGATATGCGCTGGAATTTATAAACAGTTCATTTCCTCCCCTTTGCAGCCAGTTTCCACTGGATGTCAAAACTTTCCTATCAGGGGTTGGAACAGCTGCTGAACCGCATGGGGTATCAGCTTATCAAAGCGTAACAGGGGAAATTCATTTGATTACTATAAGTGTGTTGAGAAGCTTTAGCCCACCTGAGTCACGTTGCTTAAATTATAGGTTTTAACTTTATTTGCATTTTTAACTGTATTTAACCTCCCTGGAATGTTGACATGAATGTTTTATAAAATATCAAATTTGAACGTTTAACAAGACATTTAATAATATTCAAAATCGGCGATTAAATTTATGTTATTAATAAATAAATATGTGTTTTTTTTGTCAATTTATAAACAATTATTACGATTGGATAGTTTATTTTTGTTCTAATTTTATTAATAGCCAAATTTCTCATTCAAGTGTGTGAGGCCATCGCCACTTTGATTCGTAGGCGGCACCCACTTGGCATACTTATCTGTGTCTTCATGATCATCAAGTTCGTTGATATCCATGTCCACGTCTTGCCGTTGCTTGTGACGTTGCCGGGCTCTTTGTCGTCGCTTCTTGTGCGCTGCTTCCTCCGCGTCAAGACTGTTCTGTTCGCTGTTTGCATTTCCGGTGTCCGTTTCTGTTTGTGCTTCTAAACTTATTTTTGTTAGGGGCTCTGAGGTGGATACCACAGTGGCCACATCGTCTGTCGATTCTATTGATTTCTCAATATTGTCTTTGCTTACTGAATCTGCTGCTTCCTTTAAACTGTCTGACCTGACCTCAATTGTTTCTGCCGCGTTCGTTTCGTTCTGTGAGTTTTCATTAAGCATTAACTTTGTAACTGTTTCCTCTTCCTCCTCCACTTCCTCGCCATCAGTTTCAAATACGTTTGTTTCTACTTTGGGTCGACTACTAGGTACTGCGGTAACCATCTTAAATTTACTAAATTGATTTCGTTTGCCAATCATTGGCAACTGCTTCTTGGATGCATTAATTTCCTGTGTCTTGTTGTTGACCTTATCTGAGTCACTGGGCGCTAGAAACGGGAGTGCTATTGGTTTAGCTATTTTAAGAAGACGCTGTAACTTCTGTTGCTCAACCTTAATCCGCTGCTCTTCAAGCTATAAACAAAAAAAATCTATTCTAAATTATTTGTTCGTATTTTATACAAATATTGCACTCACGCGAAGTTTTTTGATCTCAGTTTTGTCCACTCGTTGAACATTTTCAGTTAATGTATCCATAAAGTTATCCAGATCATCACTGGCATTTTGTTGCTTAACCTCTAACTCCTTTAATCGCTTTTCATTCTGCTGGTAGGTAGCAATGTCTTCCTCTACTTTCTGCAATTCTGAATTTAGTTCAGATTCTTGCTTTAGCTGTCATAGTTATTGGGAGAAATATTAGATAAAATAATTTAAATTTTATATATGTCTATTGCTAACTAACCAAATCCTCATAGGTAAGTGTTACATTGGTGCTTGAGTTCGCCTTCCGTTGCTTTTTACGTGCCACATCACCAGTACGGTCCCAGTATTCATCTTCATCATCGGAATCCCTTGTCTTTTGTACTTTACGCTTCTGTGATTCTTGGTTGGCCTGTCTTAGCACGCCATGACGATCAAGTGTTCGGCACGCTTCCATAGCACATTGTAGTACGCAATCTTTTTTGCGTCCTTTATGTGTCACTTCTACTATTATTGGTCTGCCATTAGAGTCATCTATTGGTAGTTCCACACGACATACAAATGAAGCTTGAGATAATTCATCACATTTGTACTCTAGATTAAGACCTTCGCGCTCGAAAAACCCACGCAGTGTTCGTTTTGGATCATCAAAGAAGAGATCCTCATTATTTGTGGTAGCGTAGGGATTATGTGTTAGATCAGTTTCCTCATCAGCGTCTTCACTCATACCCCAAGTTGCACCTTCGTTACGTTCACGTTCTTCTGCTTCAAGTTTCTTTCGTTCCTTTTCAGCAGCAGCCGCAGCCACTTGTTGCTCGCGTTGTTCCCGCAGCTCAGTAATTGTCAACTCGGATTCGGGCTCTTCATCCTCGCACGGACCCTGCAAAATGTATACCCGAGAGCTGTTACCCAGCTTGAGCATGTGACCAACACGTATTCGTATAAACACACGCGGAGGAATCCTTTGTTTGTTTAGATAGGTTCCGTGGGTACTGCCCAGGTCGTAGATATACCAACCCTCCGGCTGTTCTGATTCTGAGTTTTCATCCTCCTCATCATTATCAGCACTACATTCGATTTTCGGCTTATATTGAAGCACTACATGATAACGTGATATTGTTGGATGAGCCATGGCCACATCGTTGTCAGCAAGTCGTCCAAAAGTCCAAATGGCTTGTTGCTGTAGCCCTTTGACCTCATCAATAATTTGTCCAGACTTGAGCACTTCAAATCTGTAATTTTGTTGTTCATCCGGCGGTTTCGACCATTTGGGTACCTTGTACGGGCAACTACTACGTGGTTGAGAATCTGAAGAAAGTGATGTTTGTTTTTCGATGTCACTAGTCTCATTTTTTGATGTGACGGGTGCCGGCAAAATTGGCACTTTAAAATCATCCATGGTTCATTTGTAAATCTTTTTCGCGTTTTTTTAAAAACGTATACTAAGCTGTGGTAGTTTTACACATTTGCATGCTTCTTCTTTTACTTCCAAACAAATACATGCACTCTGGTTCATCACCTTGCTAGAGTAGCAAGCAGAGTAGCAAAATCGAGGTTGACTCTTTTCTTACGAAAATTGTACGTATTTCGGTATCTAGTACATGCAGTATTCTTGTTTATTCAAATTTGTATTATTTATTACCTTCCTCCTTCCAATGTGTCTTCCAATTTTAAAAATAAATAAATAAATTATAATTTTCTTTGCAATACGCTTGTTTTGGTATACAAAATATTTCTCAATCGATAGCGATAAATTTTTCAACAGATATGTACTAAAAATAACTTGCCGTCCCTGGGTTGGCACCCCTGATCAATCGATAGCAATACATATTTGAACATCAGGAATGTACTAAAACAAGCATATGTTAGATAGGTTGGCAGTCCGTACCTGAATGTACGCGGCAAATAGTATTATTTTTTTATTTTTAATTTTTTTAATTGTATTATAATTGAATATTGAATTAAAAATTGCCTAATATGGCATTTTCGCAATCCTTTGAGTTTAGCGATAGCACCCTTATGCGTCTGGAAAACAATTTAAAGGATTCACAGACTAATAAGTCCAGCAATATTTACAACAATCAACAAACAAATGGATTGGAAATTATACAGGAATCACCTCCAAACCTAAAAATTAAATCACATCGCATGTACACACAATCTATTACAAATAAATTTAATACAACGCAACGGCGTCCATTCCAACGTAGTATATCAGACTCTAAGCTAGGCAATACAAAAATCACAAATGGCAGCTGTGAGCAATATTCGCAGTTTTTTAAAGATGATTTTTCGTTTCCAAAAAGCCTGGAGAAGGCAGAGCAAGCGTACATTAAGGCTAAGCTAAATGAAGCTTCTATGATAAGAGTATCCCAAATACTACGTGATGTTAACTCGGGAGTAGAAGACCTTGATGTCAGCTCAGAAAATATTAACACCACATCTGTTTTTGAAGCTCAAATATGTACGGAAGATGTGTTCGACACGGAGCCGGAAACTGTTAAATCTAGAGCTAATTCGCCAGTTGAACTAGAAAATCTGGATGAAACTAGCTTTCTGTGCCCGACTAAAGATGTTTTGTCATCGCAACAACTACAACAGGATTTAATACGTAGTAGATGTGAGATAGCAAAAGAAGATGTTTATCAATTGCATGAAACACAGAAATTAACGCAGAGCTTAAGTAGCATGTCCCCCAATCAGTTGCGTTTGTCACCCAGCAGCCCGATACAGAATCCAACTCAAGTCTCAAATAAACCTATAGATACAAGCTGCCTTAAGCTAATCTCAGCTTGGAATCTGCCACACAGTGTGCAAGGTGAATATAAGAAAAAAGGTGTTGTCCAAATGTTTGACTGGCAGGTGGAGTGTCTAAGTAATCCGAAAATACTCTTTGAGCACTCAAATCTGGTCTATTCTGCGCCCACATCAGCTGGCAAAACGCTTGTTAGCGAAATTCTTTTACTAAAGACGGTCCTGGAACGCGGAAAGAAGGTGCTCCTAATACTTCCCTTTATCTCAGTTGTCCGGGAAAAGATGTTTTACCTACAGGATTTGCTAACACCGGCTGGTTACCGCGTAGAGGGTTTCTTTGGCGGATACACTCCACCCGGAGGCTTCGAGAGTATTCATGTGGCTATTTGCACTATCGAAAAAGCCAATTCCATTATCAATAAGCTGCTGGAGCATAAAAAACTGGACGAAATCGGAACCATAGTCGTTGACGAAGTGCATCTTATATCCGATTCTGGTAGGGGTTACATTTTAGAACTGCTCCTAGCAAAGGTTCTATATATGTCACGAAAGAATGCGCTACAGATCCAAGTTATTACCATGTCAGCAACGCTAGCCAATATACAACTTCTGAAGCACTGGCTTAATGCAGAGCTCTATATAACAAACTATCGACCAGTTGCTCTACAGGAAATGATAAAAGTGGGCAATAAAATCTATGACAACAAACTAGGTTATTTACGTGACATCACATCGTCGGAGGTACCACAACTTGCTAATGACGGTGATCATGTGGCACAATTATGCATTGAAACACTGTTAGAAGGCTGCTCTGTAGTTGTCTTTTGCCCCTCCAAGGATTGGTGCGAAAACCTGGCAGTTCAACTTGCCACAGCTATGCATACACTTATCAAATCTGACAGCAATTTAGCCAAACGACTTCGTTCTCATTTGAACATTGAGGCTATTGAGGATGTCAAAAAGCAGCTTCGGGACATACCCACGGGTAAGTGTACTCTTTTTTTTATGGCCTAACTATACATTTCAATATAATAATTCCTAAGGTCTCGATGCGGTAATGTCAAAAGCGTTAACCTACGCTTGCGCTTTTCATCATGCTGGTCTTACTACAGAAGAGCGGGACATAGTTGAAGCGAGCTTCAAGTCAGGTTCACTTAAGGTTATTGTGGCTACCAGCACTTTAAGCTCAGGTGTTAATCTACCGGCACGACGTGTTTTAATACGTTCCCCTTTATTTGGTGGTAAACAGATGAATTCTTTGACTTATCGCCAAATGATTGGACGTGCTGGACGCACTGGCAAGGATACACTGGGCGAGTCCATACTAATATGTACGGAAAGTAATGCACGCATTGGAAAAGATTTGGTTACAGCGGAACGAAAGCCAATCAGATCATGCTTAGACCTGGATGGCAGCGTAAGCACCAGATTCGTAGAATTGAATAAATATTTGATACGTATGAATTTCATAGACACATTTAAAACGAGCACTGTTGGAGGTAATCTCATCTGGTGTGGCTAGCACTAAGGAGGATATTGATAACTTCGTCAATTGCACGTTGCTAAGTGCTCAAAAAACTTTGGAAAAATCTGGTGAAGCAACACAGAATGCAGGGGAGGATGATTCGCATTATATCACCGATGCTCTGGATTTCCTCATCGAGTACGAGTTTATACGTTTACAAACAGATGAGGAAACAAATACACAGAATTATGTAGCCACACGCCTGGGTACCGCCTGTTTGGCCTCATCCATGCCACCTTCAGATGGTCTCATTCTGTTTGCTGAACTACAAAAGTCACGACGTTGTTTTGTCTTAGAATCAGATCTTCATGCTGTTTATTTGGTTACTCCCTATTCTGTATGCTATCAATTGCAAGACATCGACTGGTTGCTCTACCTTGATATGTGGGAGAAACTAAACCCCGCCATGAAGAAAGTGGGTGAATTGGTCGGTGTCAAGGAAGCCTTTTTGGTACGAGCAATGCGTGGCCAAACCAAGCTGGACTACAAACTGATGCAGATACACAAACGGTAAGTTTTAGTTAAGCAATATTTTGGAAATAATAATTTTTTTGTCAATCAATGCAGCTTCTATACAGCTTTGGCATCAAAACCACTTACTGAACCAAACCGTAACAACTTGAATGAAACATCAAAGTTAAAAGCAACAGCTGTAAACGCTGAAGAAAAGCCAAGCACCAGTGAACTGTGCCGTAAAGAGTTACTAAAAAAAGAAATAGAGGAACGCCGTCGCGCAGCTATGATGAAAATTAATAAAAGGCGCGCTGAAATAAAAAATATATATCAAGGTCAAACGCCTAATTCTGCAACGCAGACATTAGTTAAATCTGAGCTACCCAGCAAAATAGAATCCTTTAAAGAAAACATAAACACAAATTATACTCCAAAAGCATTTAAAGCGCCAGTTTCTACGAGCACCCGTACATCTACAACACCCACAAGGATAACAACATTAGAACATGCAAAAGCTAATGCCAATAACATGGTAAACACAACTACAAACCTGCCAAGACGCAGTCCACGAAATCATCAGAGTCCAAAGCAAAGTCCAACAATAGAAGCAATTCAGAAAAACAAAACATGTGTTATTGAACAGGATCTCTTTGAGGAAGAGGACTCTTTAATGCTGAATACCGATGTAATGGCAGCTCTTAATGTCGCCGAAGGTAAGGCCCCCACAGAAGTGGATGAGATACCCAGCTCACAACCCAAGGACCGAAAGATGTGCAATAACCAAACGCCACATGCCTCTCGTCTGATGCGTTCATATAAGCTACGCTCGCAGCAAAGACAAACGCCTAAACCTAAGAGGCAACCAGAGCAAGAAACGGTGGCAGTCAAATCGCATGAATCAGCGTCAAATGCAGGTTCATCTATGGAACTTTCAGATTTCTCAATGGAAAACTCACTTATGAAGAATCCATTGCAGCTTAATGCATCACACATACTAAGCTGTTCCAAGGCGGATGAAAATGCGTCCAGTTTTAGTAGTATTGACATCATTGATATATGTGGCGATAAGCAGCTATTTAAATTAGCATTTCAGGAGCTGCTTCAGACAACTCGATGCGGCTTTAGCATTGGTCTACAGCATCAGGCAGGCAGAAGTAAACCACTTATTGGTGGCAATCTGCTTATTAATCAAGTAGCTGCAGCTGAACTACGTAAAGAGGCTGAAGGCACACAGATACTTTTTCAAGTGGACGATAGTGCTTTTATAGCTGGCATTGCCTTCTGCCTTAACGATAATGTCACTTACTATATGGGCATGCAGCCAGATGACCAATCGGTGGTCAGTACTGACGTGAAAGTGAAGGAACTGTGCAGTCTGATGGCACACAAAGAACTCACATTGTTGGTACACGAAGGCAAGGAACAGTTGAAGACACTGCGACAAGCGGTGCCACAATTGCAGAGAGTAAATGTTAAGCTGGAAGATCCCAAGGTGGGCAATTGGCTCTTGCAACCAGATAAGACGCTCAGCTTTCAAAATATGGTATATATTTAATAGAGTAAAACTTTTAGATAACTTTTACTTAATAAATATTTACTTGCCATAGTGCCAACAATTTGCTCCCGAGTGCACAGCCCTGACGAATCTCTGTGGTAGTGGACGCGGTTATAGCAGTTATGGTCTAGATGCAAGTAGCGCTATAATGCCCAAGGTCCGTGCTTCAATTGAAGCATGTGTCACAGTGCATATACTGAATGGTCAGCTAGAAAATCTGGAGCGTATTGGAAGTGGAGAACTTCTTAAGTTTTTCAGAGGTAAGCACTAAAATGTTTTATTGGTGGAAATATCATCAAACATTTAACTGTTTGCAGAATTGGAAATGCCTATACAAGGAGCGTTGTGTAACATGGAATTACTTGGCTTCCCAGCAAAAGAGCATCGATTGCAGCGTCTTTTTCAACAGATGATTGGTGCCATGAAAAAGCTGGAGACCAAAATCTATGAGTTACATGGCTCACGTTTTAATTTGGGTTCTACTCAGGCCGTGGCCAAGGTACTGGGCTTGCATAGGAAGGCAAATGGACGTGTTAGTACTTCCCGACAAGTTCTAGAAAAACTGGACTCACCCATATCGCAATTAATACTTAATTATCGCAAACTGAACATGTCACTCTCAAAGAATATGCAGCCACTGCTGAAATGCTGTCAGGATAATCGAGTACATGGACAGAGTATAACGTACACTGCAACAGGACGCATATCCATGTCTGAACCAAATTTACAAAATGTGGCAAAGGATTTTGATGTGGAAATTGGCACAGAAAAAATAAACATTTCATGCCGTAGCGCATTTGCGCCTATGAATGAGAATCGTTGCTTGCTCTCAGCAGATTTTTGTCAATTGGAGATGCGAATATTAGCTCACTTATCGCAGGATAAAGAGCTTCTTCGAGTAATGAACTCACAGCAAGATTTGTTTACAGCAATTGCGGCGCACTGGAATAAAATAAAAGAAACAGAAGTTTCAGAACAGCTGCGCAATGGCACCAAGCAAATATGCTATGGGATTGTGTATGGTATGGGTATGAGAAGCTTAGCTGATTCCCTAAAATGTAGTGAGCAGGAGGCACAAATGGTATCAGAGCAGTTTCATTTAGCATATTCTGGAATCAAGTGAGTCTTTCTTGGTTAATAACTATTAAGATTAAAATTAAGTCACATAATTTCAGAGCTTATACCATGAAAGTGATTAAATTTGCACGAAACAATGGCTATGTGGAGACCATAACTGGCAGACGACGCTATCTGGATCATATAAATAGTGGCGAGCCGCATCTTAAGAGTACGTATTCTTTATTCAAAATATTTAAACATTTACTATTTTCGGAATGCATTTAATTTTTTTAGGTCAAGCTGAACGCCAAGCTATTAACTCTACAATCCAAGGCTCTGCTGCAGATATAGCAAAAAGTGCAATTTTACGAATGGAAAAGAATATTGGGCGGTACCGAGAAAAGCTTGGATTAACCGAAAATGCCGTTAACTTGGTTTTGCATCTTCACGATGAACTTATATTCGAGGTACCCGTTGATAAGGCAAGGAAAATTGCTAAGGTTCTGAGTCTAACAATGGAAAACTGCGTTAAAATAAATGTACCGCTGAGGGTGAAGCACAAGCTGGGGTGAACTTAGAAATTAAGGTTTAGTCTTTTAGAATAATTTATATAGGTTTTCAAAATGTATTTATTATATTACTTAAATTTTGTTATACAGTTGATTTATATTCTTCCTCAAAAAATATAACGTATATATTTATTAAAAACATAACTTATTTTCAGTGCCAAAGCTTATGCCGGGTCATGGACAGAATGGGAGGAAAAAGAAGGTCAATAAACCATTTTTTTTACAAGTTTTTACGTCAAAAATCAACGTGTATAACAAAATTTAAGTAATATAATAAATACATTTTGAAAACCTATATAAATTATTCTAAAAGACTAAACCTTAATTTCTCTAAGTTCACCCCAGCTTTGCCCTACTCTTAGCTTCACCCTCAGCGGTACATTTATTTTAACGCAGTTTTCCATTGTTAGACTCAGAACCTTAGCAATTTTCCTTGCCTTATCAACGGGTACCTCGAATATAAGTTCATCGTGAAGATGCAAAACCAAGTTAACGGCATTTTCGGTTAATCCAAGCTTTTCTCGGTACCGCCCAATATTCTTTTCCATTCGTAAAATTGCACTTTTTGCTATATCTGCAGCAGAGCCTTGGATTGTAGAGTTAATAGCTTGGCGTTCAGCTTGACCTAAAAAAATTAAATGCATTCCGAAAATAGTAAATGTTTAAATATTTTGAATAAAGAATACGTACTCTTAAGATGCGGCTCGCCACTATTTATATGATCCAGATAGCGTCGTCTGCCAGTTATGGTCTCCACATAGCCATTGTTTCGTGCAAATTTAATCACTTTCATGGTATAAGCTCTGAAATTATGTGACTTAATTTTAATCTTAATAGTTATTAACCAAGAAAGACTCACTTGATTCCAGAATATGCTAAATGAAACTGCTCTGATACCATTTGTGCCTCCTGCTCACTACATTTTAGGGAATCAGCTAAGCTTCTCATACCCATACCATACACAATCCCATAGCATATTTGCTTGGTGCCATTGCGCAGCTGTTCTGAAACTTCTGTTTCTTTTATTTTATTCCAGTGCGCCGCAATTGCTGTAAACAAATCTTGCTGTGAGTTCATTACTCGAAGAAGCTCTTTATCCTGCGATAAGTGAGCTAATATTCGCATCTCCAATTGACAAAAATCTGCTGAGAGCAAGCAACGATTCTCATTCATAGGCGCAAATGCGCTACGGCATGAAATGTTTATTTTTTCTGTGCCAATTTCCACATCAAAATCCTTTGCCACATTTTGTAAATTTGGTTCAGACATGGATATGCGTCCTGTTGCAGTGTACGTTATACTCTGTCCATGTACTCGATTATCCTGACAGCATTTCAGCAGTGGCTGCATATTCTTTGAGAGTGACATGTTCAGTTTGCGATAATTAAGTATTAATTGCGATATGGGTGAGTCCAGTTTTTCTAGAACTTGTCGGGAAGTACTAACACGTCCATTTGCCTTCCTATGCAAGCCCAGTACCTTGGCCACGGCCTGAGTAGAACCCAAATTAAAACGTGAGCCATGTAACTCATAGATTTTGGTCTCCAGCTTTTTCATGGCACCAATCATCTGTTGAAAAAGACGCTGCAATCGATGCTCTTTTGCTGGGAAGCCAAGTAATTCCATGTTACACAACGCTCCTTGTATAGGCATTTCCAATTCTGCAAACAGTTAAATGTTTGATGATATTTCCACCAATAAAACATTTTAGTGCTTACCTCTGAAAAACTTAAGAAGTTCTCCACTTCCAATACGCTCCAGATTTTCTAGCTGACCATTCAGTATATGCACTGTGACACATGCTTCAATTGAAGCACGGACCTTGGGCATTATAGCGCTACTTGCATCTAGACCATAACTGCTATAACCGCGTCCACTACCACAGAGATTCGTCAGGGCTGTGCACTCGGGAGCAAATTGTTGGCACTATGGCAAGTAAATATTTATTAAGTAAAAGTTATCTAAAAGTTTTACTCTATTAAATATATACCATATTTTGAAAGCTGAGCGTCTTATCTGGTTGCAAGAGCCAATTGCCCACCTTGGGATCTTCCAGCTTAACATTTACTCTCTGCAATTGTGGCACCGCTTGTCGCAGTGTCTTCAACTGTTCCTTGCCTTCGTGTACCAACAATGTGAGTTCTTTGTGTGCCATCAGACTGCACAGTTCCTTCACTTTCACGTCAGTACTGACCACCGATTGGTCATCTGGCTGCATGCCCATATAGTAAGTGACATTATCGTTAAGGCAGAAGGCAATGCCAGCTATAAAAGCACTATCGTCCACTTGAAAAAGTATCTGTGTGCCTTCAGCCTCTTTACGTAGTTCAGCTGCAGCTACTTGATTAATAAGCAGATTGCCACCAATAAGTGGTTTACTTCTGCCTGCCTGATGCTGTAGACCAATGCTAAAGCCGCATCGAGTTGTCTGAAGCAGCTCCTGAAATGCTAATTTAAATAGCTGCTTATCGCCACATATATCAATGATGTCAATACTACTAAAACTGGACGCATTTTCATCCGCCTTGGAACAGCTTAGTATGTGTGATGCATTAAGCTGCAATGGATTCTTCATAAGTGAGTTTTCCATTGAGAAATCTGAAAGTTCCATAGATGAACCTGCATTTGACGCTGATTCATGCGATTTGACTGCCACCGTTTCTTGCTCTGGTTGCCTCTTAGGTTTAGGCGTTTGTCTTTGCTGCGAGCGTAGCTTATATGAACGCATCAGACGAGAGGCATGTGGCGTTTGGTTATTGCACATCTTTCGGTCCTTGGGTTGTGAGCTGGGTATCTCATCCACTTCTGTGGGGGCCTTACCTTCGGCGACATTAAGAGCTGCCATTACATCGGTATTCAGCATTAAAGAGTCCTCTTCCTCAAAGAGATCCTGTTCAATAACACATGTTTTGTTTTTCTGAATTGCTTCTATTGTTGGACTTTGCTTTGGACTCTGATGATTTCGTGGACTGCGTCTTGGCAGGTTTGTAGTTGTGTTTACCATGTTATTGGCATTAGCTTTTGCATGTTCTAATGTTGTTATCCTTGTGGGTGTTGTAGATGTACGGGTGCTCGTAGAAACTGGCGCTTTAAATGCTTTTGGAGTATAATTTGTGTTTATGTTTTCTTTAAAGGATTCTATTTTGCTGGGTAGCTCAGATTTAACTAATGTCTGCGTTGCAGAATTAGGCGTTTGACCTTGATATATATTTTTTATTTCAGCGCGCCTTTTATTAATTTTCATCATAGCTGCGCGACGGCGTTCCTCTATTTCTTTTTTTAGTAACTCTTTACGGCACAGTTCACTGGTGCTTGGCTTTTCTTCAGCGTTTACAGCTGTTGCTTTTAACTTTGATGTTTCATTCAAGTTGTTACGGTTTGGTTCAGTAAGTGGTTTTGACTTTATGGAAACAATATCTTTTGAATCTTCTACCTTCAGATTCGATTGAAGATTGGTGTGTGATTTTCTATGTTCATTTGGATTATGTTTACCATTAACCTTATGATTTGCTTCAATGCATTTAGTTTCCACAACTTTAGGCTGCATTTTGATAGTTGTAGTTAATTGTTTGATTTGTTGCTTATACTCATTGGGCTTGTGTACCTTGCTTGGAGAAACCTGTACCAGTGGCTTTTCGGCAATATCTGGGGTTTTTCGTTTGAGCTGTGGACTTTTTAGAATGGTTTGTTCCTCCTCAAGCGACATATGTAGCTGATTGACATCAACAATTTGGTCACTTAATTTTGAGCACGTGTCTGAGCTTGTGGTTTTGTCTACTTGTGTCCACTGAATATTTCCCACGCCAATTTCATATTGCACAAATTGTCGCGCCTCGTTGATTAACAATTTAGCTGCCTCAGCAACAGTCATACCCGCCTTTCCGGTTATAAAGAAATTTCTGGCGGAGTTGCGCTGTGCTGCCTCCAAAGCATTTTCATTATCATGCTGTTTACTTGAATCAAAGCTAAGTGAATTGAAAAGCACTTGCTCCAGAGCTAGAACATTCGCACCAGCCAGTTCCACCAGATTAGTTATACTGGCATCATGTAACGCACGCGCACGTTTGTGTGTTAGATCGGGCAGACGCATCAGATCGATGAGATCACGATGTATGCCAAAGTATAGGCGATCCTTGAATTGAGAAACAACCAGAGATAGCGTTGACCATTGCAATGAGTTACAAAAAGCGGTAACAATTCCAGCAAACGTTGACGCCATCTGCTGCAGACTTTGCAACATGCCACGCTGGCATTTAAATTTATGTGCCACCACATTAATTGGAGTCTCATTGACCAACTCTTGTAATGCCAAAGCTGTATAGAAGCTGCATTGATTGACAAAAAAATTATTATTTCCAAAATATTGCTTAACTAAAACTTACCGTTTGTGTATCTGCATCAGTTTGTAGTCCAGCTTGGTTTGGCCACGCATTGCTCGTACCAAAAAGGCTTCCTTGACACCGACCAATTCACCCACTTTCTTCATGGCGGGGTTTAGTTTCTCCCACATATCAAGGTAGAGCAACCAGTCGATGTCTTGCAATTGATAGCATACAGAATAGGGAGTAACCAAATAAACAGCATGAAGATCTGATTCTAAGACAAAACAACGTCGTGATTTTTGTAGCTCAGCAAACAGAATGAGACCATCTGAAGGTGGCATGGATGAGGCCAAACAGGCGGTACCCAGGCGTGTGGCTACATAATTCTGTGTATTTGTTTCCTCATCTGTTTGTAAACGTATAAACTCGTACTCGATGAGGAAATCCAGAGCATCGGTGATATAATGCGAATCATCCTCCCCTGCATTCTGTGTTGGTTCACCAGATTTTTCCAAAGTTTTTTGAGCACTTAGCAACGTGCAATTGACGAAGTTATCAATATCCTCCTTAGTGCTAGCCACACCAGATGAGATTACCTCCAACAGTGCTCGTTTTAAATGTGTCTATGAAATTCATACGTATCAAATATTTATTCAATTCTACGAATCTGGTGCTTACGCTGCCATCCAGGTCTAAGCATGATCTGATTGGCTTTAGTTCCGCTGTAACCAAATCTTTTCCAATGCGTGCATTACTTTCCGTACATATTAGTATGGACTCGCCCAGTGTATCCTTGCCAGTGCGTCCAGCACGTCCAATCATTTGGCGATAAGTCAAAGAATTCATCTGTTTACCACCAAATAAAGGGGAACGTATTAAAACACGTCGTGCCGGTAGATTAACACCTGAGCTTAAAGTGCTGGTAGCCACAATAACCTTAAGTGAACCTGACTTGAAGCTCGCTTCAACTATGTCCCGCTCTTCTGTAGTAAGACCAGCATGATGAAAAGCGCAAGCGTAGGTTAACGCTTTTGACATTACCGCATCGAGACCTTAGGAATTATTATATTGAAATGTATAGTTAGGCCATAAAAAAAAGAGTACACTTACCCGTGGGTATGTCCCGAAGCTGCTTTTTGACATCCTCAATAGCCTCAATGTTCAAATGAGAACGAAGTCGTTTGGCTAAATTGCTGTCAGATTTGATAAGTGTATGCATAGCTGTGGCAAGTTGAACTGCCAGGTTTTCGCACCAATCCTTGGAGGGGCAAAAGACAACTACAGAGCAGCCTTCTAACAGTGTTTCAATGCATAATTGTGCCACATGATCACCGTCATTAGCAAGTTGTGGTACCTCCGACGATGTGATGTCACGTAAATAACCTAGTTTGTTGTCATAGATTTTATTGCCCACTTTTATCATTTCCTGTAGAGCAACTGGTCGATAGTTTGTTATATAGAGCTCTGCATTAAGCCAGTGCTTCAGAAGTTGTATATTGGCTAGCGTTGCTGACATGGTAATAACTTGGATCTGTAGCGCATTCTTTCGTGACATATATAGAACCTTTGCTAGGAGCAGTTCTAAAATGTAACCCCTACCAGAATCGGATATAAGATGCACTTCGTCAACGACTATGGTTCCGATTTCGTCCAGTTTTTTATGCTCCAGCAGCTTATTGATAATGGAATTGGCTTTTTCGATAGTGCAAATAGCCACATGAATACTCTCGAAGCCTCCGGGTGGAGTGTATCCGCCAAAGAAACCCTCTACGCGGTAACCAGCCGGTGTTAGCAAATCCTGTAGGTAAAACATCTTTTCCCGGACAACTGAGATAAAGGGAAGTATTAGGAGCACCTTCTTTCCGCGTTCCAGGACCGTCTTTAGTAAAAGAATTTCGCTAACAAGCGTTTTGCCAGCTGATGTGGGCGCAGAATAGACCAGATTTGAGTGCTCAAAGAGTATTTTCGGATTACTTAGACACTCCACCTGCCAGTCAAACATTTGGACAACACCTTTTTTCTTATATTCACCTTGCACACTGTGTGGCAGATTCCAAGCTGAGATTAGCTTAAGGCAGCTTGTATCTATAGGTTTATTTGAGACTTGAGTTGGATTCTGTATCGGGCTGCTGGGTGACAAACGCAACTGATTGGGGGACATGCTACTTAAGCTCTGCGTTAATTTCTGTGTTTCATGCAATTGATAAACATCTTCTTTTGCTATCTCACATCTACTACGTATTAAATCCTGTTGTAGTTGTTGCGATGACAAAACATCTTTAGTCGGGCACAGAAAGCTAGTTTCATCCAGATTTTCTAGTTCAACTGGCGAATTAGCTCTAGATTTAACAGTTTCCGGCTCCGTGTCGAACACATCTTCCGTACATATTTGAGCTTCAAAAACAGATGTGGTGTTAATATTTTCTGAGCTGACATCAAGGTCTTCTACTCCCGAGTTAACATCACGTAGTATTTGGGATACTCTTATCATAGAAGCTTCATTTAGCTTAGCCTTAATGTACGCTTGCTCTGCCTTCTCCAGGCTTTTTGGAAACGAAAAATCATCTTTAAAAAACTGCGAATATTGCTCACAGCTGCCATTTGTGATTTTTGTATTGCCTAGCTTAGAGTCTGATATACTACGTTGGAATGGACGCCGTTGCGTTGTATTAAATTTATTTGTAATAGATTGTGTGTACATGCGATGTGATTTAATTTTTAGGTTTGGAGGTGATTCCTGTATAATTTCCAATCCATTTGTTTGTTGATTGTTGTAAATATTGCTGGACTTATTAGTCTGTGAATCCTTTAAATTGTTTTCCAGACGCATAAGGGTGCTATCGCTAAACTCAAAGGATTGCGAAAATGCCATATTAGGCAATTTTTAATTCAATATTCAATTATAATACAATTAAAAAAATTAAAAATAAAAAAATAATACTATTTGCCGCGTACATTCAGGACGGACTGCCAACCTATCTAACATATGCTTGTTTTAGTACATTCCTGATGTTCAAATATGTATTGCTATCGATTGATCAGGGGTGCCAACCCAGGGACGGCAAGTTATTTTTAGTACATATCTGTTGAAAAATTTATCGCTATCGATTGAGAAATATTTTGTATACCAAAACAAGCGTATTGCAAAGAAAATTATAATTTATTTATTTATTTTTAAAATTGGAAGACACATTGGAAGGAGGAAGGTAATAAATAATACAAATTTGAATAAACAAGAATACTGCATGTACTAGATACCGAAATACGTACAATTTTCGTAAGAAAAGAGTCAACCTCGATTTTGCTACTCTGCTTGCTACTCTAGCAAGGTGATGAACCAGAGTGCATGTATTTGTTTGGAAGTAAAAGAAGAAGCATGCAAATGTGTAAAACTACCACAGCTTAGTATACGTTTTTAAAAAAACGCGAAAAAGATTTACAAATGAACCATGGATGATTTTAAAGTGCCAATTTTGCCGGCACCCGTCACATCAAAAAATGAGACTAGTGACATCGAAAAACAAACATCACTTTCTTCAGATTCTCAACCACGTAGTAGTTGCCCGTACAAGGTACCCAAATGGTCGAAACCGCCGGATGAACAACAAAATTACAGATTTGAAGTGCTCAAGTCTGGACAAATTATTGATGAGGTCAAAGGGCTACAGCAACAAGCCATTTGGACTTTTGGACGACTTGCTGACAACGATGTGGCCATGGCTCATCCAACAATATCACGTTATCATGTAGTGCTTCAATATAAGCCGAAAATCGAATGTAGTGCTGATAATGATGAGGAGGATGAAAACTCAGAATCACAACAGCCGGAGGGTTGGTATATCTACGACCTGGGCAGTACCCACGGAACCTATCTAAACAAACAAAGGATTCCTCCGCGTGTGTTTATACGAATACGTGTTGGTCACATGCTCAAGCTGGGTAACAGCTCTCGGGTATACATTTTGCAGGGTCCGTGCGAGGATGAAGAGCCCGAATCCGAGTTGACAATTACTGAGCTGCGGGAACAACGCGAGCAACAAGTGGCTGCGGCTGCTGCTGAAAAGGAACGAAAGAAACTTGAAGCAGAAGAACGTGAACGTAACGAAGGTGCAACTTGGGGTATGAGTGAAGACGCTGATGAGGAAACTGATCTAACACATAATCCCTACGCTACCACAAATAATGAGGATCTCTTCTTTGATGATCCAAAACGAACACTGCGTGGGTTTTTCGAGCGCGAAGGTCTTAATCTAGAGTACAAATGTGATGAATTATCTCAAGCTTCATTTGTATGTCGTGTGGAACTACCAATAGATGACTCTAATGGCAGACCAATAATAGTAGAAGTGACACATAAAGGACGCAAAAAAGATTGCGTACTACAATGTGCTATGGAAGCGTGCCGAACACTTGATCGTCATGGCGTGCTAAGACAGGCCAACCAAGAATCACAGAAGCGTAAAGTACAAAAGACAAGGGATTCCGATGATGAAGATGAATACTGGGACCGTACTGGTGATGTGGCACGTAAAAAGCAACGGAAGGCGAACTCAAGCACCAATGTAACACTTACCTATGAGGATTTGGTTAGTTAGCAATAGACATATATAAAATTTAAATTATTTTATCTAATATTTCTCCCAATAACTATGACAGCTAAAGCAAGAATCTGAACTAAATTCAGAATTGCAGAAAGTAGAGGAAGACATTGCTACCTACCAGCAGAATGAAAAGCGATTAAAGGAGTTAGAGGTTAAGCAACAAAATGCCAGTGATGATCTGGATAACTTTATGGATACATTAACTGAAAATGTTCAACGAGTGGACAAAACTGAGATCAAAAAACTTCGCGTGAGTGCAATATTTGTATAAAATACGAACAAATAATTTAGAATAGATTTTTTTTGTTTATAGCTTGAAGAGCAGCGGATTAAGGTTGAGCAACAGAAGTTACAGCGTCTTCTTAAAATAGCTAAACCAATAGCACTCCCGTTTCTAGCGCCCAGTGACTCAGATAAGGTCAACAACAAGACACAGGAAATTAATGCATCCAAGAAGCAGTTGCCAATGATTGGCAAACGAAATCAATTTAGTAAATTTAAGATGGTTACCGCAGTACCTAGTAGTCGACCCAAAGTAGAAACAAACGTATTTGAAACTGATGGCGAGGAAGTGGAGGAGGAAGAGGAAACAGTTACAAAGTTAATGCTTAATGAAAACTCACAGAACGAAACGAACGCGGCAGAAACAATTGAGGTCAGGTCAGACAGTTTAAAGGAAGCAGCAGATTCAGTAAGCAAAGACAATATTGAGAAATCAATAGAATCGACAGACGATGTGGCCACTGTGGTATCCACCTCAGAGCCCCTAACAAAAATAAGTTTAGAAGCACAAACAGAAACGGACACCGGAAATGCAAACAGCGAACAGAACAGTCTTGACGCGGAGGAAGCAGCGCACAAGAAGCGACGACAAAGAGCCCGGCAACGTCACAAGCAACGGCAAGACGTGGACATGGATATCAACGAACTTGATGATCATGAAGACACAGATAAGTATGCCAAGTGGGTGCCGCCTACGAATCAAAGTGGCGATGGCCTCACACACTTGAATGAGAAATTTGGCTATTAATAAAATTAGAACAAAAATAAACTATCCAATCGTAATAATTGTTTATAAATTGACAAAAAAAACACATATTTATTTATTAATAACATAAATTTAATCGCCGATTTTGAATATTATTAAATGTCTTGTTAAACGTTCAAATTTGATATTTTATAAAACATTCATGTCAACATTCCAGGGAGGTTAAATACAGTTAAAAATGCAAATAAAGTTAAAACCTATAATTTAAGCAACGTGACTCAGGTGGGCTAAAGCTTCTCAACACACTTATAGTAATCAAATGAATTTCCCCTGTTACGCTTTGATAAGCTGATACCCCATGCGGTTCAGCAGCTGTTCCAACCCCTGATAGGAAAGTTTTGACATCCAGTGGAAACTGGCTGCAAAGGGGAGGAAATGAACTGTTTATAAATTCCAGCGCATATCTAGAAAATGAACTCCAACGATTTTGGATACCGCTGTTAAGGCTCCAGCACTTGAACTTCCAATTCAGTTAGAAATTTGCTACTCTTTTCGTCGGTACGGCGAACGGTTGAGCGTGGAACGAGTTTTTATTTTTCAAATAGTCGAATTATATATTTGTTTATAGATAAATGCCGATTAAGTTAGACGAAATTTTACTGTTTTTTTAATTCTATTGAATTCTATTAAAGTTCATGTTAGAAACATAACTGTTAATAGCTGTGAATTAAACAATTTAATGTTATACCAAACGTATTCTATATGTTATTAATATATTTTAATTAAAAAAGCAAAAATAAAAATAAAAATTGTGTTAATGCGGTCGACACGTGGTTCCTTAACAGCAGATGCACATGTGTGGGTTACATTTTAAAACGCGTAACAGTCCGTCTCAAAAGACGTCCCTACGTTGGGGCGATTGCTGCTGTTCCTGTCGTATTTGATTGTGTGACTCTTTGATTCCTATATGCTATTAATTGTACACTAAATTGTTTTAATAATAATTACACTTGAATTGTTGTTACTGGTGTCGTCTGTGATCTGCTTTTATAGCAACTGAAAAGTAGTCGCACATTTAAGGAAAATTGTTAAAGAAATGTTGCATAAGCTAAGGCGCATTTGATTGGCGCGCGCATTTGCCGTCGTTAAAGCAGCCGTGAAGTAAGACGTCGACGTCGACGCTGAACGTGGCGCATAACTTAACGCCTGCTTTGAACTTGGCGTATATACATACATAGCAATATATATTTATATATATATATATAAAGAGATATACCTTTTACCATAGCTAAGGTGAGTTCAATTTAGAACTATAACTGTAAGGGGACATGCGCACAGATTGTGCCTGCTACTCTGGGTATTTGAAACAACAATACTACCCTTCCCTATAAAGCCACCTGCCGATAGGTTAAGCTTTTGCGCTCCAACGTATTTTACTTGTGTTTATTGTGTAGTTGCCTAATTGCAATTTATTTTGTGAATGAACCAAAACTGCGCTGTGGTTACCTTTGTTGTCGTGCCTGGGGTCACATGCCTCTAGTTAAGCGTACTTGACTCATTTGCATAAAATACCACTGATATGTCCTAAAAAACATTTGTTATATATGTATGAATAGCTTAACATGATGTATTTAGAAATATCGTGAACATAGAAAATTTAACTAGGAAATTTATGAAATTATCATTATCGATCTATTTCTTTAAGAAAAGATCAATGCTGCCAGCTGGTATTTAAAATGCTGCGACACATTAACATAAAGTTGTCGAAACTTATTAAAACTTTTGAATTGTAGTATAAATATTAAGTAAACGACTGCATTTTCTTAGTAAATAAGTCCACAGAGGTAGCTGTCTTATCGAACTTTAAATAACTATTAGATACTCTAGCGCGATTAATTTTAATTGCACAAACACCATCAATTAACATTTAAAATTCTCGCCTACTGCAAAGGACCTTTAAGAATGTTTCATGTTGCAATTGTCATTGTTAGTTAATTGCGCGTCATTAACAAGGATAAAATGACCAAGGTCTAAAGCAAAGGCTATTATAGAATGTCAGTCTGTCTAACAAGCAGAAAGGTCCTTGCGCATAGGTCAGTCCTTCGGTCCTTCACTGGCCTTGGAATAGGGGGTGTCAATGGTGTGTACGTCACTACGCAATGTCTTAATAATTAATACTGCGTCTCTCTGACTGATATTGAAAATAGAGTGCAACACTATTTATAATTATGCTTGTGTTTCTTTCTCTGCTTAAATCATTCATTCCAGTTAAAAGGTCCTACACAAAAGTATTAAATTATAGTTAAAAGTGAAGAAGAGAAAGAAGCTAATTTTTAAACCGTACACTGAAGGACAAACTAAAGGACCATGATAAACATAGGCGGTTTTGTGAGCATTGTGCTCTTTTACGTGCTTATCCTCATTGTTGGTATTTGGGCTGGTCGCAAAAAGCAGGCTGGCAATGATTCTGAAGAGGAGGTCATGTTGGCAGGACGTTCCATTGGTCTTTTTGTGGGCATATTTACCATGACAGGTAAGTCATTTAATAATCGCTCTTTGGTGTGTGTGTGCTTATTTGTACTTTGTCTATAGCCACGTGGGTGGGTGGTGGCTACATAAATGGCACGGCGGAACCAACCTATACCTCGGGCTTAGTCTGGTGTCAGGCGCCATTTGGATATGCTCTTAGCTTAGTATTTGGTAAGTAACGTTTAATATTGGTTAAGTTGGTTCCTTATTATATGGTAATGTGGTTCCCTTAGGTGGCATTTTCTTTGCCAATCCTATGCGTAAGCAGGGGTATATCACTATGTTGGATCCACTACAGGATTCCTTTGGTGAACGCATGGGCGGTCTGTTATTTTTGCCAGCACTCTGTGGTGAGGTATTCTGGGCAGCGGGTATCCTTGCAGCTTTGGGCGCCACTCTATCTGTTATCATAGATATGGATCATCGCACCTCTGTTATACTATCTTCGGCCATTGCTATCTTCTATACACTCTTTGGTGGTTTATACTCAGTGGCCTACACGGATGTTATACAATTATTTTGTATATTCATTGGGCTATGGATGTGCATACCCTTTGCTTGGAGCAATGAGCATGTACGCAGTCTTAGCGACATGGATGTTGACTGGATTGGTCATGTGGAGCCGAAACAGCGCTGGTTTTACATAGACTATGGACTTCTTCTTATTTTTGGTGGTATTCCGTGGCAGGTATACTTTCAGCGTGTCCTCTCCAGCAAGACTGCAGGTCGAGCACAATTGTTATCTTATGTAGCCGCCTTTGGTTGTATATTGATGGCCATTCCTCCGGTGCTTATTGGAGCTATTGCTAAAGCGACACGTAAGTATATTCAATATTCAATCAGCTTGTCATCCATAACTCAAATTGATATATTTGATAGCTTGGAATGAGACAGACTACAAGGGTCCTTATCCGCTTACTGTTGACCAGACCAGCATGATATTGCCAATGGTTTTGCAATATTTAACACCCGATATTGTTTCATTCTTTGGCCTGGGCGCTGTTTCAGCTGCAGTAATGTCCTCAGCCGATTCCTCTGTCCTTTCGGCAGCCTCGATGTTTGCACGCAATGTATACAAATTGATTTTCCGTCAAAAAGCTTCCGAAATGGAAATCATTTGGGTAATGCGCGTTTCCATCATTATTGTGGGCATACTGGCCACTATCATGGCTCTTACTATACCTTCAATCTATGGTTTATGGG
>JBAMBS010001018.1:0-83330 GCA_037044455.1 Zygothrica quintamaculata | reverse complement strand
TATGTGGCTACACCAACAGGATTGACGGCATTGCCAACTCTTTTTGGTTTGACAGCTGGCAACCGTTTTGCACAGCCGCAGGCACGGCTCATTGCAACACCAGCAACTGCAGCTCCTTTCTTTTTTTAAATTACAAATAGCCTACATAAACATTTATTAACCCAATAAACGCAAGCTTGGTTAACCAAAAGTCAAAGTCAACAAAAAAAAATTGTAAACAACAAACACAAAAATCTACATAATAACATCTTTAAATTATATCATAATAGCAATCAGTAGATGAGCAATGTATAGCCAATAGTTCAAATGATTTAAATCACGATTATCACCTAATCAAGAGAATTTATTTTGAATTAAGTTTTCATTTTAATTCCCTGTCTATCTTATTTTCGCAAATGCTTGAGTGATACAAACAAAACTTGTTTGAAAACATAAGCGCGCGCTTTTGATAAAATAAAAAAATCGATAACAGCGCATACTTACTATGCTTAAGCGCTGTTGCTAATGGCAGCACCTTGCCAGATCCTATAGTGCTGCCACCACACAAAAGCATAAATAAAATCGATATTATCGTTTGCCGCAAACATTTGTTTTTTGTTTGTATTTTTTTTATCGGTTTTAGGAGCTGCAGGTGTAGTGACCCGAGCATTGATGTAGGTCAAGAACACATGAGTTATGATAGTACTTTTTCTCGTATGCTTTACAATTCAATGTCTTATATAAATAATATAAATCATGTATTTTATAGTTTCAATGAATATTGTTTTTTTTTTATTAAATCCCAATATCAGTGAGTACATTTGACTAACAAATTGTAGACAGTCGCCTGGATCAATTAAAAAATTTCCAGTTAAATAAATTGCATAGCATTTTGCGTTAACTTACCCCCCTCAATCCCCACTTCTTAACTTCCTCAACTGTTTTGGTGTATTTATGTTTTTCTTTGTTTATGTGTGTATATTTTTGTTAATATGTATGTAACTTTTCTCTGTTTGATTAGAATTCTCGTAACCGCTGTCATTGACGACACTACGATTATTTCGGCTGATAATTTCGTTTTCAAATATATATATATATATACTAATATATATATATATATATATACTAATATACATTCATATATATATATATATAATATACAATCAGTTCAAGGCATTGCAATTGCTTTGTATGGTTTCGCTTTGCTTTGGACTTCGCATACTTAACTTATGTGTCGCTCACCAGGATGCGTCGATTAGTAAGAGTATATGAGTTATATGAGTATGGGGCAAGGATATAGGGTTAGATTTGGATTTACGTTTGGTTTTTGGTAATCATTATGGATACATGGGCTACATAGGCTAGATGGGTACTAACAATTGAAATGGACATGCATGCAAGCACACATGTATATGTCTTGAGTGTTCTCAATCTCAACATGAAGCTTACAAATAGAGAAGACTACCGATTAAACTCATACCTAAAAACTAAACTTGTAAAAGCTACAATTAATGACACGTTTCTAACACTAGGGTTTAAGGACTAAACAGGACTAAAAATTTCACATGGCGACGGTCGCGAGTACCACAGTTATATCATCCGGTTTCCCTCCTCGCGCTTGTATATTATTGCGGCGGGCACTGATGGCAAAAGGTGATAGGAATTCGCTGTTGAGGGATAGGGTGCGTGCCATTAGGGCCAATGTGTTAGCCGTCATTTGAAGTTTGACGGGGTCACGTTCACCCTCAATGTCACGCAACACCTGCAGCATAAGATCCTCAGGCACATTATCGAATACACCATCGGTAGCAATAAGTATAACATCACCTTCTTTAACAGGGAAACTCATTGTATCCGCTGATTCAGGACTATCGCTAAGCACATTTGGCCCATGACCGGGCGGTGGCAGCGATAACTGAAATGGTGTGTTAAAGTAGTGCTGTTGCTCTTCCGATTTATGAACAATTTTGCCTTTTCGCACCACAATAAATCCACTATCACCAATATTTGCTGTATGCACTGTGCTCGTATCCCGATTAAGTATAAGCACACAGGCTGTGCTGCTGCCAAGTATTGGTTTCTTTTGTTCCATTAGCTCACAATAGCTATAGGCAAGCAGGTTAACTGGTCGTTGCGGGTTAAAATGAGCACATCGCACAAGGCGTTCGCATGTGCGCATAAGGAAGGATGAAAACTCCCCTGGATCGATTCCATAGCTGCGCCAGCCGCCGACACCATCCGCCACGCCCATTACATCTGCTTTTTCCGTTGATGCTTTAAACCATGAGTCTTCACCAAACTTTCCCGGCTTATACTTGTGTCGCAGATTATCCTTAGCAAATCCACATACCACCGAAACAAATCTTGGGCGACTCGGCGTTGATTTTGAAGTTGAAGCGGAGGTTGAAGCACCTTTGGATGCGGCACCCGTTGTCGTATCGAGCAGTGTCGAAAAGCTGCTACGTAACGCCCGTGTTATTAGACGCGATGTCCAATTAATAGACTGCATCTTCGCAACGTAAATACCCTTCGAAACACGCGTGCTCGCAGTTATGCTCGTTATGTACACATATATAAGATATCGATTTAATAACGTGTGGGTATTTTTTGTTAACTCTGACGTTTTTCTGGCATTTGCAACTGCTTTTCACTGGTTGCAGCCACAAAATTTATAAAATTTACGTTCCAATTAAGTAAAAAAAAGAAAAAAACTACGACAGAGTTATGTGATACATTTTTTCCCATACGTCAAGTCTCTCTCACACGCACACACATAAGTAAATGCGTCGTGACATACTATAATGTTATATTTAACATAACTAACAGCGATAATAATATTAACAACTGCTTCACTGCAAGCATTAACAGCGGACGATATTACGTTCGTTCAATATACTGACAGTATACGGTTTTGTATTAAGTTAAAATGTTAAATGCTTTTAAAAAGTAACAGTAGTGTTTTTATGTTATTTTGATAGTTATTATCATTATTTTTCAATGAAATTTATATTAAACATTACATTAAGTTTGCTGTTCCAGCAGATTTTGTAACCTATCAGTATTTTGTTTTATATATTCTCTAGTCACATGCGGCAAAATTTAAAAAATATTAGCCATATTTAATAGTAATACAAGTGCCGTGCATTTGTAACTGGTATCTGATAAATATTGTAAACTGTCACGTAAATATTTCTTAAATTTTATATGACATATAATCACATATAAGAGAAATACTATGCTTTAAATCAATTGGTGCGCACCAATTGATTTAAAGCATAGTATTCTTCTTATATGTGATTATATGTCATATAAAATTTAAGAAATATTTACGTGACAGTTTACAATATTTATCAGATACCAGTTACAAATGCACGGCACTTGTATTACTATTAAATATGGCTAATATTTTTTAAATTTTGCCGCATGTGACTAGAGAATATATAAAACAAAATACTGATAGGTTACAAAATCTGCTGGAACAGCAAACTTAATGTAATGTTTAATATAAATTTCATTGAAAAATAATGATAATAACTATCAAAATAACATAAAAACACTACTGTTACTTTTTAAAAGCATTTAACATTTTAACTTAATACAAAACCGTATACTGTCAGTATATTGAACGAACGTAATATCGTCCGCTGTTAATGCTTGCAGTGAAGCAGTTGTTAATATTATTATCGCTGTTAGTTATGTTAAATATAACATTATAGTATGTCACGACGCATTTACTTATGTGTGTGCGTGTGAGAGAGACTTGACGTATGGGAAAAAATGTATCACATAACTCTGTCGTAGTTTTTTTCTTTTTTTTACTTAATTGGAACGTAAATTTTATAAATTTTGTGGCTGCAACCAGTGAAAAGCAGTTGCAAATGCCAGAAAAACGTCAGAGTTAACAAAAAATACCCACACGTTATTAAATCGATATCTTATATATGTGTACATAACGAGCATAACTGCGAGCACGCGTGTTTCGAAGGGTATTTACGTTGCGAAGATGCAGTCTATTAATTGGACATCGCGTCTAATAACACGGGCGTTACGTAGCAGCTTTTCGACACTGCTCGATACGACAACGGGTGCCGCATCCAAAGGTGCTTCAACCTCCGCTTCAACTTCAAAATCAACGCCGAGTCGCCCAAGATTTGTTTCGGTGGTATGTGGATTTGCTAAGGATAATCTGCGACACAAGTATAAGCCGGGAAAGTTTGGTGAAGACTCATGGTTTAAAGCATCAACGGAAAAAGCAGATGTAATGGGCGTGGCGGATGGTGTCGGCGGCTGGCGCAGCTATGGAATCGATCCAGGGGAGTTTTCATCCTTCCTTATGCGCACATGCGAACGCCTTGTGCGATGTGCTCATTTTAACCCGCAACGACCAGTTAACCTGCTTGCCTATAGCTATTGTGAGCTAATGGAACAAAAGAAACCAATACTTGGCAGCAGCACAGCCTGTGTGCTTATACTTAATCGGGATACGAGCACAGTGCATACAGCAAATATTGGTGATAGTGGATTTATTGTGGTGCGAAAAGGCAAAATTGTTCATAAATCGGAAGAGCAACAGCACTACTTTAACACACCATTTCAGTTATCGCTGCCACCGCCCGGTCATGGGCCAAATGTGCTTAGCGATAGTCCTGAATCAGCGGATACAATGAGTTTCCCTGTTAAAGAAGGTGATGTTATACTTATTGCTACCGATGGTGTATTCGATAATGTGCCTGAGGATCTTATGCTGCAGGTGTTGCGTGACATTGAGGGTGAACGTGACCCCGTCAAACTTCAAATGACGGCTAACACATTGGCCCTAATGGCACGCACCCTATCCCTCAACAGCGAATTCCTATCACCTTTTGCCATCAGTGCCCGCCGCAATAATATACAAGCGCGAGGAGGGAAACCGGATGATATAACTGTGGTACTCGCGACCGTCGCCATGTGAAATTTTTAGTCCTGTTTAGTCCTTAAACCCTAGTGTTAGAAACGTGTCATTAATTGTAGCTTTTACAAGTTTAGTTTTTAGGTATGAGTTTAATCGGTAGTCTTCTCTATTTGTAAGCTTCATGTTGAGATTGAGAACACTCAAGACATATACATGTGTGCTTGCATGCATGTCCATTTCAATTGTTAGTACCCATCTAGCCTATGTAGCCCATGTATCCATAATGATTACCAAAAACCAAACGTAAATCCAAATCTAACCCTATATCCTTGCCCCATACTCATATAACTCATATACTCTTACTAATCGACGCATCCTGGTGAGCGACACATAAGTTAAGTATGCGAAGTCCAAAGCAAAGCGAAACCATACAAAGCAATTGCAATGCCTTGAACTGATTGTATATTATATATATATATATATGAATGTATATTAGTATATATATATATATATATATTAGTATATATATATATATATTTGAAAACGAAATTATCAGCCGAAATAATCGTAGTGTCGTCAATGACAGCGGTTACGAGAATTCTAATCAAACAGAGAAAAGTTACATACATATTAACAAAAATATACACACATAAACAAAGAAAAACATAAATACACCAAAACAGTTGAGGAAGTTAAGAAGTGGGGATTGAGGGGGGTAAGTTAACGCAAAATGCTATGCAATTTATTTAACTGGAAATTTTTTAATTGATCCAGGCGACTGTCTACAATTTGTTAGTCAAATGTACTCACTGATATTGGGATTTAATAAAAAAAAAACAATATTCATTGAAACTATAAAATACATGATTTATATTATTTATATAAGACATTGAATTGTAAAGCATACGAGAAAAAGTACTATCATAACTCATGTGTTCTTGACCTACATCAATGCTCGGGTCACTACACCTGCAGCTCCTAAAACCGATAAAAAAAATACAAACAAAAAACAAATGTTTGCGGCAAACGATAATATCGATTTTATTTATGCTTTTGTGTGGTGGCAGCACTATAGGATCTGGCAAGGTGCTGCCATTAGCAACAGCGCTTAAGCATAGTAAGTATGCGCTGTTATCGATTTTTTTATTTTATCAAAAGCGCGCGCTTATGTTTTCAAACAAGTTTTGTTTGTATCACTCAAGCATTTGCGAAAATAAGATAGACAGGGAATTAAAATGAAAACTTAATTCAAAATAAATTCTCTTGATTAGGTGATAATCGTGATTTAAATCATTTGAACTATTGGCTATACATTGCTCATCTACTGATTGCTATTATGATATAATTTAAAGATGTTATTATGTAGATTTTTGTGTTTGTTGTTTACAATTTTTTTTTGTTGACTTTGACTTTTGGTTAACCAAGCTTGCGTTTATTGGGTTAATAAATGTTTATGTAGGCTATTTGTAATTTAAAAAAAGAAAGGAGCTGCAGTTGCTGGTGTTGCAATGAGCCGTGCCTGCGGCTGTGCAAAACGGTTGCCAGCTGTCAAACCAAAAAGAGTTGGCAATGCCGTCAATCCTGTTGGTGTAGCCACATAGCGTGCGGTTGGTGCAAATGCAGCATTAAATTGATTAAAGTAATCCAAACGTTGGCTACTGGAAATGTACAGTGGTGTGGCTGTAGGTCCAGCTGAGGCAGCTACAGCAAAAGGTGCATCATTTGTAAAGGGAGCTGCTGCAACTGGTAAGGATGCCATTGATGCAGGAATCAATGCAGGCTGAGCTACCACACAAGCGAGTAGAGCTAACATTACTATGACAAACTATGGAAATAAACACGATGAGTGGTTTGCAAGATAAATCAAAGATGTACTTACAAACTGCTGCATGCTTGGCAAAATGTTTTTATCAAGCTGTTAGTTGTATGAATCCAAGAGCTGACAATGGCCACAATTTGGATGTGTCTCTCACTTTTATAGTAGTTAGACAACAGAGTGTAAATGGTTGTTAGGTGTGGCTGTTGCTGTTGCAGCGCCAAAAAATTTGCATAAGTTTCACTTATGGATATATTGTTACAACATGACCAACTGAGACAATATGATATAAGGCTTTCGGGTTGCTTGCATCCAAAAAAGGACAATCAATTAAATAAAATTTAAGCATTCTCAACGTAAGATATATAATTATAGTTCCATAGCGATTGTTACCGAAGGGTTTGTTACAAAACTTTTTAAAAATTTTATAAATGGTGTTTGGTTTTTGGCCCTACAACTAAGTCTCAATTATATTAATAAAAAAAATTCTTTGCAATTCTTGTAACTATTATGGAACTAAGTTAGTGCCACAACCTTTCATTACTCTATCCTTCCAAGGAACCCTAGGCAACTATCAGCAACTATTTATTGGATGTTCTTATTACCTTGCCGTAACTAACTACGGGAAGATCTGTACCTTACCTTATATAGAGTAAGGATAGTTTTTGCTGGAAACCTTCGTGTTTATTATCCGATTTATACAAATTTTCAGACTAAAAACGTTTAGTTTGTGACAGCTATTGCTGCTGATCAAAAGTATATATACTTTAAAGGGTTGAAGACGCTCATTTTCATGTGGAACACAGCCACTAATCAATTAGTTGTGTTCTTCCCCTTTTCAAAAGAGTAAACGGACTAAGAAACAAAGTCCAGCCAATTATAAGATTTACAACTAATTAGGTTACCGGAACATCTGCGGTCTGTTTTCCTATTCACCTAACTGCCTGCCTGTCTACCTGTCGGACTGTCTGTTCGTTTTTCTGCCTATCTGTCTGTCTGTCTATCCGCCAGTCTGACTGCTTTCTCATCTATTTTTGATGCTTTAAAACCAGGGGCTAATCAAATCAATCATAATAATCGCTTTATAGCTATTTATATACCTCCACATACCTATATATATCTGATCATAGTTTAACTTTGGACTTATTGTTGCCTTTAAATTATATATTTGTATTTATATATATATATATATATATATATTCTTTTCATTCAAACTATAGCAAATAATGTTATGCAATATGGCATACTATACTATAATACAGCTATTCAGATTGATTTTTTTTTGCCACACCGCCAAAGCCTTTTAAATTAAATTGGTCGGATGGTAGCCTTCAAATAATTTAGTCAAATTTTAAATAATTGCATTAAATGATAATCATAATCAGTTTAATTGGTGGTGGGTGTTGCCATACTTGAATTATGCATTTTACATCTATATATATATATATATATATATATATATATATAGATTCTCGATCGTTTGTGTTGTCAGCATTTACAAAACCTTTATTGCATTAGACAAAAACAAAGAAAACAAAAATGCTGATTTGTATTTAATGCCTTAACCCACTTGAAAGCAGAAAAAGAGGGTATTTTTAGATTAGTGCGAATGCAGCAAGCTATATATAGTTATAGTAAACCGATCCAGACACTATATGTGGGAGCTGTTACAGTGAAATCCTTGTGGTATATTGAACTTTGAAATTCCGAAGAGAGACAGAGAGGGAAGAGAGTGAGAGCAGCAACATATCTACTATAAAGATATAATAAATAAATGGATATGTACTATATAAAGATATAGATAGGTGTATATATGTCTAAACTATTCGAAAATTATATATATATATATATATATATAGGACATACAATGGAAACCAATGGAATCTCTTTTTATATAAACAAACGTGATTATTCATAATTATTCGACGTAGTTTCTATATATATATATATAAATATTTATACATATAGAAGTATAGAAAATCCGCTGGAAATATATATATATATATATATATATATATATATATATATCAGCTTATTTGTGCATATATATATAATAAAAAACAGATTTTGTATTGATTTTTTAATTGATAGAACAAATATCATAACTATTCGTATTTTTATTCGTATTTGTATAAATTTAGTATACATATATATTTATATATATTGAGTATAGCCAGTTGATCTTTCAATATATATGTATATGTATATATATGTATAAATATATAGTTAAATAATAATTAATAAACACATTTAAGGCTAAATTTCAATTTAGCTTTTATGCACTTTGGATAGTTTGATCATATATATTTGTATATCTATATATGTGATGTATAAATTGTATGTATGTATGTAGTGAGTAACACTAGGCTAGACGACATTCAGCATAGGCATTAATTAGTTGCTTTCGTTAGTTAGTTTAATTATGAGTATTGATTATGTGTTGTGTAACTAGCTTTAACAAACTTTTGCTAAGTTTTTTCGTTAATCGTTTATCGTAAATCGTTAATCGTTTAGCATAAATAACTAATATTATAGTTGTAGTATTAGTTGCAAAAAAATCATTCTCTCTTAGTACTTTTTTTATATACAAAAAACACAAACAAAAAATAAAAAAAAATAAAAAATTAAGTGCATATTTTTCTTTTTCATTTTTTTTTTTTGTATTCTGTCAGGAATATAAGCTTTAAAAAATAAAACTAGTTAGCTGCCAAGTTCAAAATCATACTAAATCATATTAAAGCTCAAGTCAAAATGTGGCTTTCTTCTGCTGCTTCGTCTTCTTCTTCTTCTTCTAACATTTTACATAAAATCACAGTCTATTGAGAGTAACTTTTGGAGAGAGGATTTATTACTATGGCAAAATAAATTGGTAATTTTTCTGATTTTTTTGTTTTTCAATTTGCAGTTTTGACTAGAGGAAGGAGGAATTGGTTTATAAATTTGGATTTGGTTAACAATTTGACTTGGCTTTTATATTACCAGAGCACATCATAGTCATAGACATGCTCTGATGAGGCAATGATCAGACACTTGACAAAGTCATCAAAGCTGCGTTTCAGCTTCCATTTCTTTGGCTTTCGCAGCAATTGAAGGGATTTCAGTTTGATTTTGGATTTGGTTGTGGATTTGGAATTGGAATTGGAATTGGAGTTGGGTTCATTGCTGCCACATTGATGCCAGGGACTAATTTGTTGCTGTTGTGCCTGTTGTGGTTGTGGTTGATGCAATTGTTGCTCCATTTGTTGTGGCAATGTTATGTTGCAATAAACATGCTGTTGCATTGCCTTGAGACGCTGCTTCTGATAATACTCATTGAGATTGGTCAGGTAATAGAAGTCATGGATGACATCGATCTCAGCATAATTGCCTCCATCACTATCCAGTTGATCTATTGCTGTTGCTGTTGTTGTTGCTGTTGCTGTTGCTGTCGCCGTTGCTGTTGCTGTTGTTGCCTTGGCAAATAGTTGATCAAATCACATGTTTTCATCGAACTTGGCAAAATTGTTGTCCTCGTTCCATTGGAATTTATTGGCATCATTGTTGGCTTGCTCCTGTTGCTGCTGCTCCACCTCCTCCTCCTCCTCTTTGTTGGGCTCATCGGGTGACTTAAAGAACTCATCATCCTCAAAGGGATCCTCCTGCTTTTTGGCAAATATATTAACCGATTCCGATTTCTTAATTAGCTCCTGACGCTGCTGCAACTTGCTACTGCGCATATTCTGTTTACGGCTTGAGGCAGTAACAGGTGCTGCCGCCGCTATTGCTGCCGCCGGCGAGGCTTGCTCTTTGTCAAAATCAAAGGAAGCTTTGGCAAAGTCATCCTCGAAGGCGGCATCATCGAACTGTGATACCTTAACATTATCATCAAAGCGCAATTTCTGGGTTATTGGAGGCGTTGCTGTGGTTGACACTTCCATTTCAAAGGTGCTCTCCCGCTGTAACTGCTGCTGCTGTTGTTGCTGCTGTTGCAGTTTCTCGCGCTCCGAGAAATCGTTTGAGAAACGAAATAGCGACTTGGAGCCCACTGTGCTGCTGGTTGAGATTAGTCCAGCTGGCGTTGAGTTGCAGCTGGATGCAGTGCCAGCAGGCGCGGGCGGTGGTGAGCTTTGATTGAAATCCGATTCAAAGCCGTCATCAAAGTTGAATTTTCCACCAGCGCCTCCCGCAGAGGATTCGCCACCGCTCATCATAACCGCTGAGCTGCTGGCATTGGATCTGGGTGTGGGGGTTTGTTCGTAGCTATCCACAAAACCATAGTCGGTATTAATGACGCCGCCGCGTGGCCTGTTCTGTCCTGGCAGCTTAGAGAGTGTTGGTGCATGGCGTTCCTGCTGCCTGCGTTCACTTTCCAGCATACGTTGATGCATCTCATGGCGACGACGATTCAAACGCTCAAACTTATCTTCATCTGTGGGCGGCTCATCGTCCACATAGTCCTCATCATCGTCGTCATCATCATTATTGTTGCGCTGACAGCTGATGTAATCATAGTTATCCCTCAGTGCACGTCCACTGCCATATCGAACATTGCCAGTGACAGTAGCCAGATCCTTGGTGCTGCGTGCACGCGTCTTTTTGCGGAATCTGTAGTAAAGTTTGGGTTAGGATTTACATTCAATCTTTGGTTATGTTAGGACATACCTGCGATCTTTTTCGCCATCAGATGGCGTCTGTGCGAGCGCAGCAGCACGTCGACTTTCAGCCAGGCGGCGTTCCGTTTCTGCTGCACTAGCTGGACGCTTCCAGGATTTTTGGCCAGGCAAAGAGGGTTCTAAGGAGTAGGTTTGAAATGAGCTACTTGCTTTATTAATTATTTAAAGTTGTATTTACCTTCACCATCCCAGGGACTAGAGCCGCTGCTCTTGCGCAAACGTTGTGGTGCACCTGGTACCACATCGCCACCAAGTTGATTGGGCCTCTGCAGGCTGCGTTGCCTTTGGAAATCCTTCTCCGAATCCTTTTCATAATCAATGTCACCGGTGACACGCAGCTTGGAGGATGCAGCTGGTTTACGTAGGGAACGTGTCTTCAGCTCCCGATCTCTTTCGCGGTATTCATCTCGACTGTCCAGACTGCCATAGACATCGCCACCGCTGCCAAAGCTACGTCGACGTCGTGTGGAACTTTCGAAGGATTCAACACTTTCCCTATCAAACGATTTTCGTTCCCTATCCCTCTCTCTTTCTCTTTCTCTCTCCCTTTCGCGCTCTCGTTCTCGTTCGTAAAGGTATTCTGGTCGTGTTTTATAGCTCGGCCCCATGGGCGAACGTCGTTCATCGTAGACATTCTCATAGTCAAAATCATAGCCAGGACGTGCATAATCCCGATATTCACGTTCCCTGTACTTGGAACGCTCTCGTTCCCGCTCCAGTCGCTCCCTGGGTGGTTGATTACGCTTATCGTACATTGGTGCCGGAGGACCATAGCTGGAACGTTCATAGGCGCTGCGTTCAAAGGAACGTGCTCGCACACCCTGCTCAATCTCCTGGGGAGACCAAGTGTGATGTGCTGGATGATGGTACCAACTGGGCGAGTCTAAAATTAAACAGAAGTAAATGAGAATGAAGTAAGGATCATAGGATAGTTTGGAAGGCAACGTTGTAGAAAACAAAAGGTATCATAGATAAAGGAAAGAAAAGGAATAGGAAAAAGAAAAGAGGGGAAAACTTGAAAGAAGTACATAAATATGCATGGATTGTAAAAGAATAAGAATAAGAAGGGAAAGGCGGAGAGAGAGGGCGAAGAAAGGATGGTAGCTTACCCAATTCAAAGTTATCCCTGCTACGGGAAAGTCCATGCTTGAACTTACGCTGTGGTTGCTCCCGATCTCGTCGAGCACAGAACTCGGCATCGTAGCTGTAGGTAAGAAGAGTTTTTTTTTGTTAGTTGGATTTCTTCTGTGGAAAGATTGAGAGGGTATGTGGTAGTGGGTGTTAAACTTACTTATAATCCTCGTCGCAGGAATTGAGACGTCGTGTATGACGCATGTAATAACCATGTGGATGAGCATGCGGTGCCAGCTGTGAGGGTGCTGGAATACCACGTCGCTGCTGCTTAAGATACTCGGGCGTATCATCATCCCAAGGACTGAGATCACGCGAGGAGGAGGAAGTTTGTTGGCGTTCCTTTTTGGCCCAACGCCTTTGCTGCTGCTGCTTGGACCAACCACCCGCATCGTCTCGGGGATCCGAGCTGCACGGCGACTCAGCCGTATCTTGTTGTGATGTATTGGAAGCGGGTGGTGGGGGTAACGTAAGACGTGCCTTGCCCTTGCCACCAACACTGAGTCCTGATGATGGCACTCTGGGTGAGTCAAAGGTAGCCCAGGAAGGTTTTTCCCTTTCTCTTTCGCGCTCTCTCTCCCGCTCCCTTTCGCGTTCACTCAGCATATGCTTGGTGGCAGTGTCTATCAATTGAGAGACCGCCGAGAGCTGCGAGGGTACAGGCGAGGCACCAGTTTGACTCAGTGACGGTGCCGGTGACTTTTGCAACGGAATGGGTGAGGTGCTCATATCATTGAACTGCGACGGCGTGTGCAAGCTATGTGTTGGTCCACGTGAGGGCGCAGCAGAGGATGTGGCGGGTGAGATGCGATCCCTTGAGTCAAGTGAGAGATTAGATATGGCACGCTGCATTAGCTCATCGATCTCTATATCATCGCGGCCAGCGGCAACAATGCAAGTTGTACCGCTAACAACTGTAAGAAATTTGCTATCCTGCTTGGGTGGCAGCTGCTCCTCGGACTTAAATTCGGGTTTATCGGCGCTGGTGGAGAGCTTCTCATATTGATCTTGTGCACTAACGGGCTCAGCATCTTTCTCGTTACTATCCAAACTGCTCTCACCACCAGCATCCTCGTCATCGTCGTCATCATCATCTGCTACAGTGAGAGCCGAGGAAGAGGGCTCAGCGGGCAGACCACGACTATCGACAAGTCCAGTTCTGTCGACAAGGCTGCTGCTATCCATAATTTGACGTATGTCCTGATCCTCATTGAACTCATCGCTGAACAGATCCTGCAGCAGATCCTTTTCGGCCACAGCTACAGCTGGAGCAGCACTTGGAGGTGGCTTATCAAACAGATTTTCCACTAGTATAATATCGCGTAAGGCCGCATAACGATCCTTTGCCTGGGCCACTACTTCCGTTATTTTGGTATCTATCTTGGGTGGTGGCAATTCCATATCCAGCTCAGAGATTTCTATGTCCAACTGTGGCTGTTGTTCCTGCTGTTGCTGCTGTTGCTGCAGCTCATCTACAGGCGGCGGCGTTAGATCACCCATTAGATCAGTTTCCTGCTGCTGCTGTTGCAGCTCCTGATCGATGATCTCCCGGAACACTGCATACCGATCCGCAGGCGGTACAGCTGGTGCTGCTAGCGCTGGAGCCTCATTGAAGTTGGCAAAATTGGCCACAAATGAATCCTGTGCCAGGTCCTCACCGAAAGTATCATCAAATTTGGCCACAAACGAAGTTTGCTGATCAAAGTTCACCTTGAACACAGCCGTAGAACTGGAACTTGAACCAATGCCTCCCCCTGCTCCTGTAGATTGCAGTGGCACCGCAGGACTTATACGCGACTTAGAGGGTTGCTGCTGCTCATTGCTGGATTGCAGATACTCAGAGAGATAGGCGGTAAGCTGGACCAGGGTCATGGTGCTCAGCTTGCTGGCAGGCACATTCAGCTTGATGGCAAGGTCATCCATGCCCAGGGTAAGCAGTTGTGTCAGCGTGATGTCTGTCGCTAAAGCGGAAGCCTCCTTTTGTGCAGCTTGAGCCTGAGCCTGGGCAGCCTGTGCCTGGAGTATCTCTGCCTTGTTCTCATAGATGTCTTGCGGACGATTGAGGGATGCCTGACGCTGTGGGCGGGTGCGTCCGCTGCCGCTTTGTGTGGGCGGTGGCAGCAGTGGCGGCGGTGTGTTGCCTAAAGGCGCAAGATAATCATCCTCTGTATGGCCAGGTTTACGTGGACGACCGGGGCCGGGAAAGCAGCCATCGGAGTGTCCAACACGACGTGAGGGCAAAGGTATGGGTGGTGCATCAATGCTGCGTCTCAGCTGCTGATTTGTGGCATGATTTAAGTACTCATAACGCGCCATAGTTGCTGGCGCTGCTGCTACTGGGGCTGGACGTATGACCAGATCGCTAAATTGTTTCTTGGGCGGTAGCGGCGGTGGGTCTGTATAGGGTATAGCGTTATCTGGACGTGGCGGTGGTTCGGGAGCTGCCTCATTCTCGCTGAGGGAATCACTTTCCTGCAGGCGACGCATATTGACGCTAGAGCCAACGCTGGAGGAATCGCCACGCTTGGAGAAACGCGCCTGTCCAAATAGATGTGGCATCTTCTTATTGCTAATACTGGAAATGACATCCAAGGGTCCAGCCACACTGACAGCACTGACAACACTTGGTGTGGGTCGATGACGAACTGAGCTACCAAGTGAGACTGGAGCTGGTTCTAGTCGGGATATATCTGCATGCCAGTTGTCCAGAGGTAAAGGCTGCATCTGTTGCTGCTTCTGTTTTTGCTCTGGTGGCAGCTGCACCTGCAATGGTCCATTGAAAACGTTGCCTGTTACTGTTGCTGCTGCTGCTGTAACTGCAGTAGCTTTAGGGGCATCAAACTCAAAGGCATCCAATTTGGCAAATAGATCGCTGTCCTGGAATGGATCCGGATCACTTTTCTTGCGTGTAGGTGAAAATGGATCCGTATCTCTGGGCAATAGCACTGGATTTGCGTCCGCATGTGCATCCTCCAGCTGTGTTGCTGTTGCTGTTGCTGCTGTTGCTGCTGCTGTTCCCGGCGTTGCATTGTTGATGTTGTTGATGTTGTTGGTGGCGGACTCTGTAGTACAATAGTTGACTAAAGGATTAGTTTGTTTATTTCGTAGCAATAATTTCAATTTGTTGGACGAAAAGTCATCGAGTTGATTTGAAAATTGTGGCTGAGATTGGGAGCGATATTGATTGTGGATGGAAGCTGTTATTAGGGGATTATTGCTGCTTGTATTTGGTATGGGGCTAAGCTGTGTGCGATTAGTAGTAGTTTTAGTATTAGTAGTTGCTTTAGTAGAAGTTTTAGTAGCAGAATTATTGTTAGTCAGCAACAATTGCTGCTGCTGGCCAAAGCTTGCAGTGTTTAGGCTGTTGTTGCCTTTGTTGCTGCTGTTGCTGTTGTTAATGTTGCCGCATCCAGTGGCTGTGGCTGTGCATTATGTGGCAAATGTTGAAACATAAAATGTTAATCTTATTAGTAAAATGGAAGTGGGGGCATGGTCAGTACCTGGTATTAATGTTGCTGCTGCTGCTGCTGTGTTAGTAGTTGTTGCTGCTGTTATTGTTGTTGTTCTTAATGTGCTTAAAGTGCTGTTAATGTTGCTGTTGTTACTGTTGCTGTTGGTATTGCTGTTGTTGTCATCAAATATGCTACTCGTTAGTTCTTTGGCAATCAAAAAGTCATCAAAGGTTTCAGCCTGCTCCCGGCTGGAGCCAAGCTCCTTGAGCAGCTTCTTTGGAGGATTCTTCAATTCATGGAAGAAATATTTCTTATCGACATAGGGCCGGGTGCGTCCAATCCCCAACGGATCCAGGTCTGTAAACGCATCTGGCGACCCACCAAACAGCATTGAGAACCCAATGAAAAACAGCAACAAAAACAAAAGCAAAAAAAACGGAGACACGGAAAAAGAGCGAGAGAGAGAGAAATAGGACCAAAGACAAAGAGAGAGAAAGAAAGAGAAAGTGGGAAAGAAAATATAGACTCGTTACAAGCTCCTTTATTAATACACACACACACAGTAAGAGATAATGTGTAAGAGAGAGAGAGAGTAAGAAAACTTAAAAGAACAAATTGAGAAAATATCTCAAAATTTTTTTACAAATGACAAAAACCAACAAGAAAACAACTAACTAGTATGGTGTGTGGTGTGCCTGTGTGTGTGTGTGTGGACTTAGTGAACAAGCGTTTATATGTGTGTAAATGCATTTATTCACGTGTGTACTTCTATGTGTGTTAAAGAAAATTCCTTAAAAATTTAGAACTGTTTGCACAAAGATTTCTTTAACTGTTGAACTACAAAAAAACCGAATTTTTTAATAATTTTAAAAGCTGGTTGCTATGACAGCCTTAACAGAGCCTGTTTACTAATTCTTAATTTTAAATGTTAATAATTTATTAATTAACAGCAGCCTAACATAGGAAAGAACGCTGTGCTGTAAGCAGACCTAATAGTCAATATTAAGAGCTGTCTATCTTATGACGATCAAACTTCTTTGGTCCGTCATACCCTAGATAATAATAATAAAAATGTTATGTTACACATTAGTAGACAATGTTAAGTTGCTCCTAAGCAAAAGTGTTTTAAAATTCGAATTAATTTTTAAAACTATGCACTTTATGCACTTAACATTTAAATTTCTACTATAAGTAAGAAAGTCTAGTGTTAACAATGTCAATAACAGTGCGTTCAAAACCATTTAACAGTCTATGTTAAGCAGCTGTTAAAAGCATAATGGTAGATTAATAGTTTTAAAATATGAAATTTTGCTTAAGCTAAGCAATTTTAAAAGAATTAATTAATATAATCAGTAACATAGTTTTTAACAGAGCTTAAACAGTTATAAACAATCACATGTTAAGCTTTACAACTCTATAATTAATCTTGTAAGTGAAACTAAAGAAAATTTTGAAGAACTTGCCGTATTTAATTTGTCGTTAATGACTTGAAGTTAACAGTGCACTAAAACTATGTTAAGCAGCTGCATTTATATAACAAATTGCTACTTCTATCCTTAATCTTACTGTTACTGTAACATAAGCCATAACATTGTCCATAACATTTACATTCACATCAACTTTTTTTTTTTTAAATCTTAATTGCAGCTTGATTTATATTTAGCTGAATAGTATTTTTTAAATAGTTTCCCTTTCATTATCTATTGGTTTCCAGTCACATTTTCCAACCCTTTTCCCTATCGATTTGACAGCGATTTATGTTTATATTTATAAAAATTGTTTAACTATATAGGGATAGTTTTATATCTCTTGTCACGCAAAGGCAATCAAGACACGCACTCACACACGGACACATTCAGACGGTGTGTTTTGTGTGAGTGTGTTTGAGCTCGTCTGGAGGCGTCTTAGTCACAATTGGACGCCACCAACTTTAACTCACATGTCCAGCTCTGCTCTCTCCCTATTGTGTTCACTCTATTCTGAATGCCAGCTCTTTGTGCATGTGTTTATATTTGTGTGTTTGTGTAAGTGTATGTGTGTTTTGAATATGTTGCAATAATAATAAATTCTTAATGATATTCTTCTCTTGTCAACAACTTACCCGAGATGACCGCAGTTGATGCGGTCGCCGTCGTTGTTGCCCCTTCAAGGGAGGAATCTGGAGGCGCTGCAAGGTTGGCCAATGCACTTAACCCCACATCAATGGAGGTTATTGTGCCTGGAACTGTTGCTGTTGGAGGCGCTGTTGAAGGCGCTGCAGAAATTTCACTGATTTGCTGTGTGGGCGTTGCCGATGATTCTCTGGCCGCCAATGGAGCCATGGGAAGGCTGCCAAGGACAGAAGCTGCTGTCTTGGGTGTGGGTGTTGCTGTTACTTTGGTGGTGTCAAACACATCATGCTGCTGATGCAGCTCATTTAGCCAACTATCATCATCATCCTGTTGCAGTGTCGCTGGTGAGCCGCTGCCACCGGGCACTGGTGATAGAAGCGTTGTAATGGCATCCAGTGCGGAGGCAGCGGCAACTGCGTCTGGTGTTTTGTTTGGCTGCTTATGGCGTGTGCGTCCCGTTTCGGGTGGTGGCGGTAAAATATTATAGGATGGCACATAAATAAAGGAATCACCAAAGGGATCATCTTCACTAGCTGACTTGGCTAGTCCACCAGCGCCAGAAGCTGGATCATTTGGCGTTATGCGCTCCATTTGACTGATGCCACGTTGTAGCGAGGTGAGCTCTTGTTCTAGATCTACAAGATCAGCAACAGATTCCGGCGATATCTGAAGGTCATAAAGTCTATAATTAGGTGTCCAATTGAGTGATCTAAAATACTTACCTCTTTGGCCATGGCACCTGCCGATTTGCCCACATCCAGATTGACACCGAGCCGTGTTAGGCTTACACCATTGGCAGAGCCACCACTCAGCATGCTGAGGCCAGTGACATGTGCACCAGAGGAGCTACCGGAGGCTAAATCACCATGCGCAGCCTTTAATGACGATAAGGTAGCCAGCTGGCTGGCATGATCATGCAGTGCTTTGCCCTGTATCTGCTGACGTGCCATCTCAATCTCTTTCTTCTTTAGCTCGAAGACAACTTGGAAGAGATCGCGCATGGCTAGTACCACCTGACTGGCTGCCTTATCCGTCTTAATGCCAAAGAAACGATGACCGCTATCCGGTGACCCAAATATATAGCCAAATGCTCTGGAATCTGTCATATCCTGCGCTATAAATGAGATCTTATGCACCGGATGATGGTATAACGAATCGCTGGTCTTCTCATCGCGCAGCCGCAAACCATCAATGGTCACATGGATAATGATGCGTTGCTTATGCTCACCGGCTGCACGTATGGCCATTTTCAAATCCTGCAATGCCTCCTGGCACATACGATCTCCACGCGCTTCGCCCACCTCCAAAATGCCTATCAATTTTGCCTTGAACTGGACTCCATCCCCAAAGAAACGTCCCGGATCGTTACGATCTAAAAGTCAAAATCAAAAGTTACAGTTAAATATACATAGCAAAGATTATTAAAAATAATTATTTTTATTTGCTAACGTTTAGCGTAATTTGTTTCCTCCGGACCGCTGGCGCCGATGCCGAATGTTTGGGCTAGCGACAGATTGGAGGACGCCTGCAGCTTTGATACCAGCGACTTCACCATCTTTGTAAACACACAGAAACTAATCTACACAGCACATAATGTATCTTTATCTGTATCTGATTTATATATATATATATATATATATATATATCTTTTAATATCTTTCAGTGCATTTGTATCTGTGTGCGATTCAGCGCAGTTCCAGTGCAAACAATAAAATGATTTTCGCGAGGCTTCGTTGTGTTTTGTTACTTTAATTAAAACCGAACATAACACAAAAAAAACAAACACACAATGTACATATATATATATATATATATATGTATATATTAACAAGAGGAACATAAGCTGTAGCAAGAGCAGCGGTAGCAACAATAACAATAACAATTTTAATAGAAACAAAACATAACAAAACAACAGCGAAAATAGCAACAACAAATTTTTCGGGAAAATTTTTTTGTTGAAAAGCGCTTGGAATAAAATACAGAGACACACACACACACACAGAGAACACTAGAACGTAGAACGCAGGCAACCGCTATGATTCGCGCTCAGGGAATGAATGGAATGACGACAGCGACAAACGCAAACCGACAACAACAACAGCAACAGCAACAACAAGAATGGCAAACAGTGTTGTTGACGCTGCTCTCAATGCGATGCTGCGCCTTGTTCTGTGGGAGTGGAAAGGCAGCAACAACAGCAATATACTATTATATACACATATACAAACGTAAACGCTGGAATTTGACTATTATTTAGCGCGTATTCTAAGCGAAAATTAACGAAACTAATTATATTTTCCTAAGCAATAGAAAGAACATATCTTAGTGTGAGAGAGTAAGAGTGAAAGAGAAAGAGAGTAAGGTTTATCCTCTACTCTTTGCTAAATTCCTAATGCGTACGGCAGCTGCACCACCTGCCGACAACGATGGCAGCGACGCCGGCGCAGCAGCTGTCGGTTAAAAAGTCTAGACACGATCAGATTTTCATGTGTCATGCAACATGCCTAGCTAAATATTACCATAAGTGTTATCGATTAATAGTAAAAAATTTAAAAAATATATATAAATAATTGCTTAAAAATAGAGTAGTAGTAAATTACTTTAAGAAAAAAACCACACGCATACATCCACACATACAGGTATGCAAAACTTAACGAAGTTAAATAATATTTGCTTATGCTATAATAGCAGAGTATGAAAGACAGAGACAAAAAGCAATTGTACCACCTGCTCAGAGTGATAGCTGCGACGCCGGCGCAGCTGCTCAGTCAGTTAAATTATCTGCAGGCGATCAGTTAATATTATCGTATCATGATAAAAATAAGTTATCGATTAATTTATAAATACATTAAAAAATAACATACAAATATTTTCTATGTACACCATATAAAGGAACTTAATTGACTTACATTTACAAGGACTCGTTTTCTTGCGCAGCGTTTGCATGTTTGTTGAAATGAACGTTGTCTAATGGTTGCCCTTTAGAGGAAATCTTATGTATGTGTATCGTATGTGTTTTTTTTTAAACCGGTCACTGTGTGTAATTACGGTGTACACAGGGTGGGTATGAAGTTACACCGAACAGTGTCGTCGTCGTCGTCCTGGTACGTTGTTTACTGTTGTCATTTGAGTGAAGTCCTTGAATATCTTTGTTTACACTTGTCCTTGTGCTGCTATGTTCTTCTTTTCTTTTTAATTCCTTTTACGTGTGTTACTTATTTGTTACTACGTTTTAATGCTATTATAACACTTGTTGTTGTTATTCCTTTTTCCTTGTTGTTGTTGTTGTTGTTGATGATAATGTACGCCGGCATTACAAACACAATTACCTAGTGGAAGATTATTGATTTTTCAATGTGTCTCGGCTAAATTTTTTAAATGAATTTGCCTACTTTTAGGTTTCTTAATCAATAAAATCTTCGCCTTTAGATCTGCTGCATTATATTACGTCGTCTTATGTTAGGTCTTGAATAATCAATATTTTCATTAAATTAAAATAATCAGAAATATTCGTATATTCAAGTCAATTTTTTTTTTATATATCTTGGGTTCTTTTTTCTTTTTGTTTCTATTTGTTCCGAACAATAGTTCAAGTTTGTTATGAAATCGTCATTGTCATTATATGAATTCTCTTTTTTGTGGAAGGTAGCTTTATTTTTATGCACAAATACACAATTGGAAGGATATGAGTAAAAATTGTAGATATTTGTTATATTTGATTGTTAATATTATTGCTTAATTTAAAGTATTTTATGCACAATAAAATGATCAAGTGTTTTAATGGTTAATTTAACTATTAAATTGCTCTATGTTAAGTGAGTTTTTTTTTATATTAATATTTGTATATCCGCCCACAAAGAATGAGACGGACACAAAAAAGTTCGATAGTAAACTCCAAGGATACCAAAACTAGGGTGTTTTTATTCCATGCACCCTGTGTTTGCCGGCAATTTTAAAATCGAATATAAAATGTATCGAATATTCTCCAGCACTGGACGATAAACATGAACAGTTAACAGTTTATTTTTAATATAAGACAATGTTAAATTACATTTCTATTTAATTGACTCTGTTATACGTTTACGCTGTAACATGACCATTTCGAGTATAACATGACCCCAAGCCCCAAAACGTTTTCAGAATGTTGTGCGTCATTATTGTTGTTGTTTCGGCCGAGTAAAGACGTGTTTATGCGAGTGCGCAGCGTGCAAATTGTAATTTAATTCAAGTTTAACAAATTGATACTAACAAAGATCAAAAGTATTATTTTTTTTTAAATTTAATTACTATTCATGTATTGAATAGAATTGTGGTTTCGTAGAATCTTATAAAAATTTTCAGGCACCTGTCGTCAACGTCATCATCGCCGTGGTATGTGTGTTGCGTGTGCGTGTGTATAGATTACATATATATTTTTTTTATTGTTGTGTTTTCACTCAATCAGGAGCAGTGCGCGCGTCGCTAACCTGCCAGTCGCAGCCGCAGTAGCACTCGCATGCTTCTGTTGCAGTTACAATAACAGAACATTTAAAAGTTTTGCCCGCTTGCAATTAGTGAAAAGTGTTAACAATATATAAATATATATCCATATATATATAAATATATATATATATATGAAAGTATATATGTGTATTTATGTATATACGTATGTATATACGAAAGCAAAGCGACAAAGCAAACCAGTTACTTACCATCCAGTTTTTTTTTGTTTTTTTTTTGATTTTGATACATTAGTTTAAATCTGTGTAGCTTTTCTAGTGTTCAATTTGAATTCTGAGTTCACATAAACATAAATTTATTAAAAATATAATACAAAAGTATATTACCAATAATTCATGGCTATTAGTTTTTAAGCCGTCTACTGCTTGCCGATCATTATCATCAACGTTATGCAAAATTAAAATCGACTGTCGAAAGTGTTGCAAAATTTTCAAATCTTGTGTTCGCTCGCCCCACCCCCTGAAGACTCGTCTTCATTAACGTCGTTCAAGTATACTCTCTAATTAAGATAACAAAAAGAGCAAAAATAATATAAAATAAATAAATACGAATATAACGTAAAGATGAATAAAACCTGTGCCCGTTGCCAAAAGGTGGTTTATCCCATCGAGGAGCTAAAATGTCTGGATAAGGTAAGTGATAATTAACAATAAAAAAAACCTTATAAAACATAGAATTCTGTTGCATTCGCATATATATATGTATGTATATGTGTGGGTATGTATGTTTGTATTTTCTTTTTTTGTATATTTTTTTTTAATTTTTGCTCCTTTGTTTTATGCCGCTGCTTCGCACTTGTTGTGTGTGCGCGTTAGAGCGAGACGCCTATCTAGTCACATGGCCCACTGCTGCTGCTGCTCTCATTGCTCATGCGTGCCGTTTACTCTTATTGTTAATGTTCCTGTCGCTAGTTGCTATTTGCTAGCTGCTAGTGGCTCTCATCTCAATTCTCTCTGATCTCTGTTTATTATCCTACGCAATTCGTGGCCTGTTGTGGGCGCTTTTAATAATTACAACAGCCCAACAGCAGCAGCTCTCGTATGCAATGAAAAAAAGCCGTTCGGCAAGTTTGACACGGCTGCGCAGCTTCTGTTGTGTTCTGTTTGGAGTTTCAGTTGCTCAAGCTTGAAACTATGTAAGAGAAGAGTAGAGTGTCTCTTTGTATGTATGGTATTTTCATACATACATACGTACATACATAAATGGATAGCAAAATAAAGGCACGCAAATTTAATTTCATACTATTCGTATGATCTGTGTGCGTGTGTATGTATTTGCGCAGGCGGTGGCTGCTGCTGCTGTTGTTGCTACTGCTGGTGCCTGTGCGCTTGCAACAAATTTTTCAATTTTCGCCAATTCAGGAAATTGAAAATTACTTTTAATTTGTGTCGCCGCTGCTTCCGCTACACATCTTCCATTTCGTTTCTCTCTTTCTCTTTTTTTTTTTTTTTTCATTTTCGTTGTCTGCCTCAATTTGCGTAAATTTTTGCGTATGAGATTGTATATGCAACAACGTCGACAGCAACAGGCACCGTTGTAAACTTGTAGCGCAGCTTTTGATCTTTGTTCTCATTCCCTCTCTCTTTCTATCTCTTTGTGTATTGACTTTTCGGTTTTTCGAAATAAATAAATAAGACAAAACATAATCCGTTGACTGACCTTGAGCGCATATTTCGATACCAGTTTCGCATTCCCTTACACATACACATTCGCATACGCATGAACGCATACACATGCATACACATGCATACACATGTACACACATGCACACACATACAAACCAACACACAGGCACGAATGCATTGAAATTTACTTTGCGGTCATTGCGTCGCTTTCTTCTTGCGCTTATTGGTTTATGCTTAATTCCAGTTTATTTTTATTGACCGTCCGTCTATCCGAGCTGAAACTGAAGAAACGAACAAATGAACAACCGAAGAGACTGTTTTTTTTCTTTTGCGTTTGCTCTTTTACCTTGTCTTTCTAGTTGCGCCCTTCGAAGCTTGTCAATTGAGTGGGTGGCTAGCTAGGTGGGTGGGTGAAGAGCGGTGCAGTTGAGGTGAAATTTTACTTCAAGCTTTAAATGCCGTTTTAAAGCTAAGCTTAACGATGATTTACAGAAAAATATAAAAATAAAAAAACACAAAAATAAACATGTCATAATTAACATTTAAGATGTATATATATATATATGAGACGTACGTGTACGTATGTAATTGTCTATGTATGTATGTATGTGTGTGTGTGTAAAAATCTTTTGTAAACGAAAGCTTTTCTGCAAAATTTCTCCACTGTCGAGAAGCGCTTTGTGCCCATTGTTGTTAGTTTTAGTGGCCCTAATTAAATTTGGAAATAGCTGGCAAACAAACATACACACAATGAAACGTATATGTTAACGTGTGTTGGTGTGTGTGTGTGTGTGTGTGTGTGTGTATTGGGCATAGCTGATAATCAGTGTTGCCAACTGTTTATGGGCTGAACCCAATGGAAGGGCGTTGTAAAAAAGCCAGAAATCGCTAGAAAATAAAAAATTTCAAATTTCGTCTATTTCAAAAAGAGTCAGAAATATTCTTTCACAAACTATACCACAATTCTAACCCATCAGAAATGATGAAAAAAAAACTAAATTGACAACCCTGCTGATAATGCTCAAGTCTAAAATATACAAACAAACAATGCCAGACAATTGTCATTCATCATTCATCAAATTCCATTTGTAAGACTTGCTGTAATCAGCTGTAGAACTATCAGTAGCAGTAGCAGCAGCTGCTACGTGTTCCACATAACTTTTAACTGTTTCCACCTTCCACCTTAGATTAGTATGTTCCATTTTCTACCTTCCATTTTCCCACATTCTTTTCTAGCTTCATCAGACAGACAGCTTGCGTCTTTTAAAGCGTTTGTCTAATTATAAACGAAGATGCTATGTAAAATATTGCTCTCCCTGTCTCTCTCTCTCTATCTGTTTCTACTATTCGTTACTGTATCACCAATTCTCTCTCTCTCTGTCTCTGTTTCGCTTCCACTTACACACTCCAATTGTCTAATTATAGCTGTGGAGTAATGAAAACTATTTTCAGTTTTGTAAGAAGAATGAAGTCAGTTATAAAATATGCACGAGGTCTAATGGAAATGTTTGAAACGTGTAAACAAACTGAGTGACAGATAGCTAGCACACATATATGTTTACCTATATATACATATATATTATAAATATATATATATATATATTTACTATTTCATTATATTTTTATAACTTCTATTGTATTAGTCGTTTGCGAATTGAATTTAATTATGAAATATTTATAAAGTTATCGCTTGAATGTTGATGATGTAATTTGTAGTTAATTGTCATAATTTTATTTAGTTGATTCAACGGTTCTTTTTTCTACTCTATGTAGAATTCTTCAAGTAATAGTATTACACTACAACTAAAGTAAACTTTTGCTTTAAAATGATGATTATACTATAATTATATTGAGTAAAGAAATTGACTCATTGACAGAGATAGAGATAGAAACTGCATCCATCATTCCAACAGACACTTATAGGTCTGGCTTATATCAGAGTTATAACAGACTTATTCCAGGCCTGGAAGTCCTATTATAATAATTGTTATACAAAAACAATGTTATTGTTTTGTTTCAATTTGAATGACGCATAGCAATTGCGTTTCTCTCTATGAGAATTTTTCAATTGTTCAATCATCAATTGTCTTTTAATTACTATAATTGTATAGGCTATGTAATTTATATGCAGTATATAAGATATATATATATATATATACACATAGCTATATGTAAATATATTACACTTTCATGTGGAATACTATATCATATATAATATTCTCTAGATGAAAATATTTAGACTTAATTTGAATTGTTTTCAAAACTTTTGTTTAAGTTTTTGTTTTTCTTTTTAAATGCCTTCTGAAATAATTTTTCTTGTCTTTTTGCAGAAAATAAAAGATTTCCCTTAGCTTTGTAAGCTTTTCCTCTAGCACAAAAACTGCTGAATCAATATTGAATCAAACTCAATACTGCTATAAAGTTCTTCTCAACTTTTGGTTTATCATTCTGCAATTATTTTAATGTGATCGCAGTTACTTCAGTTTGTTGCTGATTGAATCAATATTGAATCAAACTCAATACTGTTATAAAGTTCTTCTCAACTTTTGGTTTATCTTTCTGCAATTATTTTGATGTGATCGCAGTTACTTCAGTTTGATGCCCTTTGATGGTTGGTGCTGATTATCCTGATTATCCTTGATTATGTTTCCAAATTTGTATGTCTTGTCAGACATTCTTTTTGTTCCTTTTCTTGCTGTGTTCTACAATTTTCTTTAGCTATTTAATATCTTGCTCAATTTTAACAGTTAGTTTTTGTTGTGTTTTTCTTCTAAGGTGACAGTTGACTTGATGATTGGCTAGGGTTGGGCGGCTGCCACATACATAAAAAGCACTGACACGCCTCTTTTTTTTTAGTAAAAAAAAAAAAACTTTTGTTCTTTATTTCTGTCATTTGACATTTACTTTTGCGGTTTTCTGCTGCTCTGCACGTGACATATCCTGATATAGAAATCGATATTCGTGACAAGCAATAAACGGGTATTTATTTTTTTTATTTTTTTTTTTACCAATTATCTGCATAGACAGACACACACACACACACACACACATATGTATATATATGTATGCATACATATAGAGATACATTGAAAAGTTTGCCTTAAAAAATGAAGAAATGTTTTTTAAATGGTTTTAAAGTTTTGCAGCGTTGCTGCCAGCGTTTTGTTAATCGATTTTTGATACCAAAAACTTCACTCAAACTGTCGCCGATGTCAGCGTCGATGTCGACGACGGCGGCGTCCGCGTAAACGTTAACGTCGCAGTCAACTGTTGTTGCCAATTTCATTTATCTGACTTTTTATAATACCCCTTATAAGCATTACCAAAAATTAGGAAGTTTTCATTAAAGAGGTGGGATACATAATATATATATATATATATCTTTATATGGTATATAAGTTCATGATCCATCTGTGCGATCTTAGCTTCTCTTTCCATTAGCTTTAATTTAAAATTTCCATTGAGCTTTGCTGCTTTAACTAGAATACTCTTTTGGCCAGAAAGGTGTAGAAAATATGATTGTAATTATTATAGTTTTTACAGGGTTGGTTACAGGGTAGCTGTTAGTCGTGCAGAAGCTGTTCACTGAACCATTTTGACTTGAGTTTATTTTTGGGCGAATTTCACGAATGTGTGAGTTGTTGTTGTTGTTGTTGTTGCTGTTGTTGTTGCTGTTTAGCTTGGCTGATACCAGATAGAGAGAGAAAGGGTAAAGGAGTAGCAGTCATAAGGGGAGGCGGCGAGCGGCAGGGCAGGGCAAACGATTATTTTATGCTTGCATCGAAAGTAAATGACCTTTTCTTGTTATTGTTGTTGTTACAGTCGTAGTTGTTGTTGTTATTGTTGTTGTCAGCGCAACGGAAGAAGCGTATGAAGACAGAGAGAAGAGAGAGAGAGATAGTGAGGGAAGGGAACGGGTGTTTTTGCTTGTTTTTAGCCAATTCGTGCAGCGTGCAGCACGAGTCCGCAGTTAGCAGAAATGTGGAGACAGCGCTCCAACCGAAGCGTAGCGTCAAATCCAAATCTAAAGCCAAAAGCAAAACTCCATTTGCCACTTAAACGCTTCAACTGTAGTTGGAGTTATCTATCTGTTGGTGTTTCATGGAGGCTACAGCTCTCTTGCCCTTTCTCCTTTATCTTCTCTTTCTTTCTTCTGTGACTCCTCTTGCCCCCCCCCCTCTCCCTCCCCTTGCCGTCGTTTAAGTAGCGCTGTCATGTGGCACACTTTTTGGGGCTGTCGCTTTGTTGAATGTTTTAATTTTTGCATTTTGCCCGACAAGAGAGAGAGAGAGAGAGAGAGAGAAAGAGACGCTAGACACATGACAAATGACTACAGCGACAAACTTTGTCGATGAGCCAAAAAGGGCTAAAGTGTAGATAGAGATAGAGAGCGATAGAGAGAGAGAAAGATAAAGATAGGCATATATAGAGTTTTAGTTTGTTTGAGCTACTTGAAAATTCGTTTCCGCTTTCGAACAGCAAGAAGAATGCAACACTTCTCCGAGACACAGCAACAGCAACATCAACAGCAACAACAGCAACAACAGTAACAACAACAATGACAATGACCACAATGACAATTGTTTTCGATATATATATATATTTATATTTTTCGTTTTCGTTTTTCACTCTTGACTGAACTCTCAAAGCAAAGTTGACTTTTGCATGACAATCAATTTTTCTGAGAGTTGCTCTCACTCTACTCTACTTACCCCCTCTGCTGTCTTCCTGCCTCTCTCCCTACTGCACTTGCCCTCTCTGTCACACTCTCTCTTTTCGGCCACTCCCCCCCCCCCCCCCGCAAACTCTTTCTTATTTAGGCGCAACAACGGAAATGGAAGCAAAAACAAATACACAAAACACTAAAAAAAAAGTCGCAAAGGGTGCTGCAATTTCATAAACAATTTAGGCATGAAAATAAAAGTGGTCAAACAGCGACGCCAACGCCAACGCCAACGTCTGCGTCAGTGTCAGCGGCAACGACAGCAACGTAGACTTTGACTTATCGCTGGTTTGCATCTTCTTATCTCCATTTCGTTCGCCCGTGCATACAAAAAGTTAACTGTAAACGCGCAGACAAACAAAAGGCAAAAAGTTTTTGTCGCTGTGAGAACTTTTTTTTTTTTTTTCGTGGAGATTAGGTAGAATGAAAAAATGAGTGGGAGAGAGAGTTAGAGTTAAAGACTGGGAAAGCGCATCAGTTTTCCAATTATGCAATAGTGTGACAGCCTCCTTCTCCCATTTTCCCTTTCACTCTCCTCCTTCTCTGCATCTTCTTAAAACTCACTTTCGTTGTACCTCAATCCAATCAGCGGCTCTTAAACTAAAAACTATAAACAGCTCTCAATCAGCTTTGCTCCACATTTTTGCCGTCTTCCACTCCTCCTCCTCCTGCCCTCTCCTATAGTTTTTCTCCGCAAAGTAATTAGCGCCGCTTTTAACTGTTGTTTGTTGCCAATTTTTGTCTCTAATAAAACGGTTTTTATTTTTTGCTTGTCTTTTGTTGCCTGCCAAATGAATAATTAAAAGGGAAAATCTTTTTCGGGGAAAAAACTAAATTTTCTCTACGATTACAATACAAATTTCACAATGGGAAAATGACATTAAAAAAAATTGAGAACTAAAAGAATTTAATAAAAAATAAAACTAGGCATTAAAAATTTTAATAAAACAAGCATTAAAAAATAGGGAAATAAATAATTAATATTAAATAAATAATAATAAAGTTAATATTATTAAATTTAATATAAAATATATAAAAATAAATAAATATTAAATAAATAATAAATAAATAAAAATAAACAAATAAAAAAAAAATAAATAACAAAAAAATAAAAATAAATTAAAATAAACACATAAAATTAATAAATTAAAATAAAAAAAAATAAATAAATAAATATAAGTAAAAAAAAAAATAATTAAAAATAAATATATAAAATCAACAAATTAAAATAAATAAAAAACAAATAAATTAATAAAAATAAATAAATAAAATTAATAAATATTAAATAAATAAACAAATAAAGTAAACAAAAAAATAAATAAATAAAAATAAGTTAATAAAATAAATAAATAACTAAAAGTAAATAAATAAAAATAATAATATAACTAGGGGTATATTCCCCTATATAATATATATAATATATATTATTGTATACAGCAAACAAAACACAATTTATAGAGTATTTGGTAGTCTACTAAGCCAGGTTTAAGCCAGGTGCACTTTGAATTTATTTTATGGTTAACTTTCTGTTGCTTCGATTTTGCTTTTGGCCCAAATTTTTGCATTCACAATGTAACAAAACAAGAACAACAACAACAACAACAACAAGAAAAAAAAATAACAAAACAAACTCTCAAAGTGAAAAAGTAGAAAAAGAAGAAGATAAAGAAGAAGAAGATATGCAAAACGTAGTCAAAGTCCAATTAGAAATGTAACTTCAATTGTGGAAGTGGCAGTTGATGTGGAACTTTAAATTACCGCTGAGGGCAGGCTTTTTAGTCCCTTTGCCTTTTTAAAAGGAAAAAAAGGAGCTAATAAGTAGAGAATATGCAAATTAAAAAAGTATATAACAGATAGAAATTATCATCTGAGACGACCCCATAAAGAATATATATATATATATAGCCATGTCCGTCTGTTCGTCCGTATGAACGCCTGTGCGTCTCAGAGACAAATAACAAGTTTGTAATGTAGTTTCCTTAGTTAATGTTTGATTTTTCAACTTTCTCCCCAGACCCCCGCAATACGAAAAACACGATTATTAACCACAATTTTCAACCTATCGAAAATCTTTTGGCCACACATAATTATTAGACTATTCTTGATCAACGTTAAGAATTTCGTTAAGATCGAATGAAAATCACGGAAGTTATACAACATTAGGTATCGCATTATGGAGCGTGGGGGGGCTAACAGCAGCTTATAGTGTATATGTGCGTGTGTGTGTGTGTATCTGTGTGTTGGCAAAGGCGTTCTCTTAGTCGGGGTCATCCGACTACAGCTTTCTTACTTACTTGTTGGCTATAGAATTTGTTAGGAGTTTTCAGTTAGTTTTGCTTCTTGTTTCTCTTTTCAGGTGATGTTCGGAGTAGAGACAATGGTGTAGTTATTGTGTGTGGCGGAGGGGGGGGGGGAGCGGTTGTTGGCTTTACATTAATTTGCTGTTGTTGCACAAATTTTGACTAATACCCAAAAACTAATGAAAAGTTTTGTTGTTTTTTTTATATTATGATTATGGTTTTTCTTCTCCTTCTATCTTCTTTTTGGCTTTCTTCTGTTTCCGGCAATTGATATGTGGGTCATACTATATGTTTCTTTCACTATCTTTCGCTGTGTCTTTCTCTCTTGTGTCTTTTCATTCAATTTATTGGCTTTGTTGTTCTTTCTTTTTTACGCAGATTCCTATCCAGATTTTGCCTGCTCTATCCAACTATACACCTAAACTTCTCTACCCCCCCCCCCCCACACACACACACACTCCTGCCCCCCAATCATCTACTTAACTTTGGCCCGTTTTTCTTATATTCTTGTCATTTGCTTTTCGCTGCTGTCTCGTTGTATGTTTCCTGTCTTTTCTTCTGTCGTTTGTTTGTCGTATTTTAATTGTTTTTGTTTTGTTTTCCCCTCGTGCGCACATTTATTATATATATACCCTGTAGTACCTTGTTTATAGGGTGTCTTGTTGTATGCCACATGATGTGGTAATCATTGCATTGCAATTGAAAGGGTATTTCATAGTCGTGCAGTCTTCTTAGTAAAAGATTTCTTTTCTCTGGTTTCTTTTGCTTATTTTCACAGAGCTTTTGTTGTTGAATTTATGTTAATGCGCATTTGCTTGTAATTTGTTAGGCCACGCCCCTATTTTAGTGACTTTTGGTGGGGGGTGCAGAGGGAAAGGCAGCGGAATGAAAACAAGACGATTGTCGTCGTTGGCGGCGCTGCATTTACTTGATCTCATCCCCCCCTTCACACAACAATCCACCAATTCCTTTGTTTAAATTCAATTGATCTTTATTAACTTTATGGAAGGGGAACTGGCAAGGGAATGATGATGATGATGGTCAAGATGGTGAAAAAGTAGTGGCATGCTAGAGGTGGGGGCGGTGCTGAAGCAACAACTATCTCTTGGGTAACGGCTCGTGTTAAGTGGTAGCCACCGAAACGACCCTTGGCTCTTGCCGTGGCTGTTGCTGCATCGTTGAAGCATTTGCATGACTTGGTCGTCTCTCGTCATCAAACCAATTGATCCCCGCATGATGCATGCCAAGTGGCAAACGGCAAACGGCAAACGGCAAGCAACTGAAGAGGGCGACTCTCTATAAGCAATGACCATTATTTATAGAGATGCATTACATACATATACATATGAGAATATATGTATATATAGTCCCTTTCCAGTATCATTCCATTCCAGTACTCATTCCATACATACTTAGCCCATAACATTTCCAACGCTTTGGTTCTTCAGTTCAAGTGGTTGCTTGACTCTTGGACTTCTCCATGTCATTTGTGGGCTTTCACGCTGCCTTCTACCATCTCTGCTGCTACTCCACATCGAGCTCTTAGTCCTCCTCCCACCTCCCGCTTCTTTTATTACATCTTCTTTTCTTTACCACCACTGTCAATCATAAAATTCAGCTATAGATATGCTTTTGCCTTTGCTTTTCGCTTTGCTCCATTTTCCCTTTAAAGTGCTCCGCGCTAGCCCCTTCTTCTTCTATTATTCCATTCTATGCCCCTATTCTTTTTTCGTTTTCATTTTCGTTTGCTTAGCCCATTTGCCATTTGTCACTTCATCAGCAAAAATTAATCGTCTCGAATTCGTTTCATATTTTTTTCTATTTCTGAAAATCTTTTACATTATTTAAACTGCCTTTTTCACTCGACCTCGCCTTCAGCTCTTTCTGCCTCTCTCGCTCCTCCTGCTCCTTTTTTTTTGTTAGCTACTTATAACAAGACCCGCACATTGCCACAGACAGTGGCAAGTAGCAACAGTAACAGTTACAGCAACACCAACAGCAACTGCAACAGCAACTGCAGCTGCAGCTGCTCCACATAAGTTGCTCAACCGCATTGTGTTCCACATCCAAAAGTTTTCCCATTGTATTCGCTCTATCCTTGCATTGCTTCAATACCCTTCCTCCGTGGTTCTCCTACTCCTCCTACGCCTTCTCCTCGATCTCTGTGTAGCTTCTTAAATATTAATAGAGCGTCATGTGCAAGTTTGAGCAGCTGCCCTTAAAAGCTCTAAGCTAATTTGCCAAGTATAAGATGTTCACTCTCCACAACTCTCAACCCACAACTACAACTCTTAACAGCTTGTCCTTATAAAGTCCTTCTATTTGTCTGGTTGTCCTCTTTGGATGCACCTCGTCCATTAGCAGCCTCTGTGGCCTTAGGCAGTTAATTTAATTTATGTTGCAAGGTGGCAACGCTAATCACATACGAAACACAATGACAGCCTCCCACGAGATGTATGCATATCACACACACACACACACATACATAGGCAAATTGTACAAGGCAAAGATGCAACAGCAGCAGCGGCAACAAATGGAGAGGGAGGAGTTGAAGTAGAAGAGAAAAACTTGTCTAACTGATTGCGTGCATATTTGTAATCGGACTTTGAAACAAACATACATATTTACATACGTATATATACATATACACTCTATGTGTGATGTGTGGGTGGACTTGTAGGTGTATGTGTGTATAGGTGTAACTGGGTCTGTGTGTGTGTTTGTGCAACAAAACTGGGAATCGCGAACATAAATAGAAGTTTTAACAAAGTGACAAGTTGTGATGGCAACTGCTCTTCTTCTTCTTCTTCATTTCTGCTATGTCTATGTGTATGTGTGTGTGTGTGTCTGTGTGTGTGTGTGTGTGTGTGTGTATGAGTGAGTGAGCTTTTAACGTTTATAAATTAAACAAACAAATGCAAAAGGCATCAGCAATAGAAAGAAGTATAGAAATAGACTTACAGGCAGAGTGAGTGAGTGAGAGAGAGAGAGAGAGAGAGAGAGAGAGAGTAATATATAGATAGAGGAGAAAGGCATGGCAACGGCACGCTGTTTGAGTTTGCTAATTGACTAAAGCTGAACCATAAGCATAAGAGATAGAGAGTTCGGAAGGGGATAGGGAAGAGACGTGGAATAAAGCTGAGTGAGATATAAGAGACACGAACAAAAAGTCCACCCACTAGACAACACTCTACCTGATGCATTGCTTGTTACAATTTATGGGAAATGGAAAATAGAAAAGTGAAAAGGGAAACGCAAAGACAATACACCAGAATAAAAAGTAAACTAAGGCAAAACGGCAAGCAAAACTAACAGATGAATAGCAGTTGACAATGTACATAAATTGATTGAAGAGTGTATGACAAAAGCTGTTTAATATGTAAGGCGACACGATTAGATGGTAAGAAGAGTGTAAGGAAAGGGTAGGGGTGGCAGGACAGGGCTAGGCAGGGGCAACAGTTCTATATATATTTCTTAAAAAAGAATACAATTTAAATTATCTGTGGCAAAGCTGATGGATATGTCACTCATGCTACGCTGTGCTTACAAAACGATATGCAGCAGTTTGGCTTACAAAAGCTGATTTTTGCGGGACACATTCTTGATTAGAAAGTTCACAGAGGCTGAGGAAAAGGGTAGACTATGACAAATTTGATCTCAGGAACTGAAATAGTATAAACATATTGAACATTGACAAAACCTGATTGTTACATAATGCGAGATGAGATGGAGTTTTGAAGTGAGAAAAGTTGATGATTATAGTAAATGTGGAATAGATGTGCGACTGATTAAGGAAACAATGACACAAGCTTAATGCTATGAAATGGTCAAATTTCAGTTTCTTAAGAAATCATTTTCATTTAAATTTTTTTCAAGTTTTTCTTTAAGAAATGATTTAATTAAAATATTTAACTATAAATTAGTTTATTTTTCAAGTGTTTACACCTTGTGTGTTCATTGTGTGTTGTTATTGTTGTTGTTGCTTTACAGTTTTATTGTTTGAAGTGGAAGTGCAATAATAAATCTTAGAAAATGTTGAATTCTGTTTGTGAAATGCATTTTCCACATTTGCCACAAGAATTTTGAGTATTGTCAAAACTTTGCACAATGCACTTCAAAATGGACAAACAAACAAGCAGCAGCAACAACAACAACAACAACAACAACAACAACAATAACTACAACAAAGCAAAAAACAAAATGAAACCAAAACAAAGCAAAACAAACAATTTACATAGCAATGGATTGAATATGGATGTGAGGGTAAGGTATGAGAAGATGGTAAGGGGGAAGGGGATGAGTACACTGAAAATTCATATTGTTGTTGATTTGATGGCTTTGTTTTCTGCGTCTTGTGACTTGAGTTGGAGTTGGAGTTGAGTTCAAAATGAGTTAGTTCAGTGGACAACAAGCAGATTCCAATGTCCATTCTATGTGGACCATGGCTTAAATAAGAATTGAACAACAGCTTGATGGGGGGGAGGGGCATGGCGTCGAAGTTTTGTTGAGTTTAGAATTGCTGCTAGCAGTAGGAACAAATTTTCATTGTCTAAACATGACACAATTCTTGACCAGACAGACAGACAGACAGACAAACAGAAAGAGAGAGAGAGAGAGAGAGAGAGGGTGGGGAGTGGTCGGGGGTCGGGGGAAGAAAGCAGCGCTTGACCATTTATATATATATAGCAAAAAGCACAAGCAAAACATCGACACCAATTCAAATGTTAATAATGATGATGATAATGATGATTTCGTGAAACTGACAAGTTGCTGCTAGAGAGAAGGGGAGAGAGTAAGGAAGGGGGGTGGGGTAGCAAGTGGCTGTTAGACAGAGTTGATGTTCTGTTATATGCTTTCTTCACATTTCTTCTATTCTATCTTCTTTTCATTTTTCATTTTTTCACTCATTTTTCTTTTTTTCTTCATTTCTTTTTTTTTTTTGGTTTATTTTTGTACCGTTATAAGCCATATTCAGTTAGGCAAAGTGGATTCTACAGATGATTTACTACTATTTGACCCGTTCGTTTTCAGTGCGTATGCAAAGCGTGGCCAAAGAGGGCCAAAGAACAAGCTGGTAGTAGAAATAGAAGTTGAAGTTAAAGCAGAGAATGGAAAGAAAATACATCATAAGTTAATGAAAGACCTGAACCCTCCACCAACTCCACCTCTTAACGCTCTCTACTCTTATTGCGTCTAGTTAAACGGTGTGCTGGCTGCTTGTCTTCTACCCCTTCCCCTGTCTCGCCATGCTTCCATTCCGCTTACCCCTATGATACGCTTAAGCCTCTAGTGACCGTTTCCAAAAGCATTCTTCCAGCAAGAGCAGCAACGACAGCAGTTCACCAGTTGTTTAGCCTCACTGACACTGCGCCTCCAGCGTTCGTCCGACATTGCTCTGGAATGAGTCATTCCTTAACTCATTCGTTCACTCGTTCATTCGTTCAGTTGCTCATTCATTCAGTTGCCAGGCAAGCAGTCAGCTTTATGCTGAGGTTGATGTAATGCTTTGCCTTTTTTTTCTTCTTTTCAATTGTTGACGCCGTTTCGCCGTTTCTCGTTGTGCTACTTTGCACAGCTATGAGATACCCTGTCTTCATTTTTTATAGGGTATATGAAAAGACTAAAAATTTCATATTAATTCAAGCAACGATTGCTGCTGCTGCTCCTCCTTAAACGCCTTTCTTCTCATTCTCTTCAGTGTTTTCCACCTTTTCTTATACCCCTTTTCAATGACTACAGGGTATACTTGTAAAAATGGCAACGAAAACAGCAGCAGCAGCAGCCGCAGCAGCCGCAGCAGCAGCAACAGCAGCAACAGCAGCTGCTCCACTTGGAGCTCAGTTGGTGGCCGCTTTTTTTTTGCTCTTAATTCGGCGGTGGGGAGGGTGAACAACTCAATAACAAAATTAATAAACAAATTATGCAGCGTGTAGCTTTAAGCTATAACAGTATAAGTGTAAATATATATGCTTATATATCTATATACATATATGTATACATAAATATTTATATATGTATATGTATTTGTATGTGTTAGATTCGTACGTGCAAAAATGTTTTGTAAATTTAAATTGAAATGATAATCTCATAACAGACATACAATCGATTGTTCTCTGTATGTCTGTGTGCGTGCAGGATGGAGAGGGGAGGGGGGGCAGAATAAAAATCCAAAGTATAGAACTCCCCGTTTGTGTTTTACAAATGGAATTGGAATTGCGTATCAGTGAAATTTGATATGAGATATTTGAGACAAATATGCAGCCAAAAGAAAGAGAGAGCAAGACATATATAAATATATATATATCTATATATAAACTTATGGATATAAATATATATGTAGAGAGATTCAATAGTTTATGCAGTTCAAAGGTTTTTTTAAGTAACTTTTGTCTTTTAGACTGGAAGCTGGAAGCTGTGAATCGAATTGGATAATTAGAATACAATTTGTAATTGATTTTAATTTGAAACATTAAATACTGAAAGAAATAAAAACGCTGTTGATGATCTGGTATGTGATCTTATAATCTTCTGTAGAGTCCTATTGGGAAGCCTGGAATAAGGTATTCCACATTCCATTTTGGAATTTTGTAAGCTGCAACATAGTTTGCTCTAACAGATTATAGATTGCAAGCTAAAATACTTTTCTATTAACAATAGAAGCTGGTATATATGTAGCTTGCAATCATTTCCACTGGAAGCTGGAATGTTTTTGCTGTTAGAATTCAACCTGCAAGCTGCGGTACAGTTTTTTTATTAGATTTTAATTAAGAGCTCAGTTATATTGAATTCCAGTTTGAAAGCTGAAATACTGTTTGTATTACATTCCAATCGGGAAGCTGGAATATACATTTTTTTATTTTTTTTTAAATTAGTTTTTAACTTTGCTAAAGAATGTAAAGTACAGTTGCTTATCTGATTGTGTTTTCATATTTTGCTGTTTTCTTTCCCATTGGAATGTTGTTTTATATATTCCAATATATCATATCTTTCGTGTGAGATATAACGTATCTCCCGTTAAAACTATCTCAACATGTGTCTCTATCAATGTTTACACAAGAATTTTTTTATTATATTTTTTTTCGCTTATTTTAACTATTTTTTTCATCTCTTCTTTTGTTGTTGCTGTTGTTGGTTGTTGCTGCTGCTGCTGCTGCTGTTAGTTTATTTTTGAGATAGTTTTTAGTATCTAATTTCTGAGACAGTTGCGCTGATTTGTGGAATGGCCAACTGGCTCAGTGGCTGACTGCCTGACTGCCTGAGTTTCTGTCCAGTCGCAATGATTGCGTCATTTCCAGGCGTTGTTGTTGTTTGCTGTGGAATTGTTGGCGCGGTGCGCTCAACATGTTGTTGATTGCGTTCAGATACCAAAAGACAATAATGAAAACAGCAATCGCAAGTCACACAAAAACATACACACTCATACACATATACACACACATATATATATATATATATATATATATGTAGTTATAACTCTTCCCTTCTGCCCGTAATCCGCATAATCTTCTCTCTACACTTAATACTTCCTACTACTCTGCTCTGCCTTCCATTTCGTGCCTAACATTTCCCTTTCCCTTAACTGAACACTTCTCTGCTTACCTCTCTCGCTCTCTTGCTGCTGATCTACTCTCTGTACGTGTAAAATAATTGCAAAAAGAAAAAATAAAAATCCAGTTTTAGTTCCAGTTTTGAGACAAATTTTCTCAGTCGGTTGTCACTTTACGTAGTCAGTGGATTTCATTTTTAGATCTGTTGTAACAACAATCATAATAACAACAATAACAACAACAACAACAACAATAATAATATACCGTTATTATTCAAATGCCTTTCCCCCTCTATTTCGTTTTTCCCCCTCTTATTGAATTGAAAACACAAAACAAACAAATTAAAATTAAAATTTTCGTTAGCTACTTTAAAAGATATAAAGAACTCATTTAGAATATCTCTCAATACAGCAGGGAGGCGGGAATAATATAACTGTTAACCCTTCCCCCCCTCCACCCCTCCCCAAACCACTTAAACATTTGTGTTTAGCGTGTGAAAAACATTCCCAAGTGTCGTTTGAGCTGTGTTGTAAGAGAAAAGCAGAAGCAAAAAAACAAATAAAATATAAAAAAATAGTAGGAAAATATTTTTGTAATGAAAGAAAAAGTAAAAAGAAGATCAAGATGAAGTAGCAGAAATGCAGGAAAAAACAAGTAGCCGACTACGAGAGCCCCTTTGCCTATATACACAGATATACAGCGGGGGCAAGTGGTAACAGCAGAGCTGAGAATTGCATAAAACAAGACAAAACATAATATGTAAGCCATGTTAATTAGCCAGTATTACCAACCTAGGCATTTGTTACAAAATTTTCACTATTGTCACTCCCTTTTCGTTTAAGCTCAGCCCTTCGCCCAGTTCGTGTCTTTCTCTTCTCGGTTATAGCTGATCAACAAGTCACGTCACGTCATCACGTCACGTCACGTCAATGAGGCAACAATTAAAACTATTTGCGGCTTTTACTTAACGCTCATCAGCTGATAAAGACAATTATGTCATGCAATTAAAAGCTATACACATACACACACACACACACACACACACACACACAGAGAGAGAGAGAGACAAAGACAAAAACTAGTAGTAGAAAGAGATAGAGAGATATATATTGTGAGAGCCTCAACTGTTATTTCTTCATATGGCAATCGATCGATCGATCGTTCGACCACCCATAAATGGCGCCTGCCTCAGCTCCAATTGGAATTGGAAACAACACTTGGTAAAAACCTGTCAATTGAATGGGAAGCAGGGTTGAGCGGTGCTTCTAGAGTACGCACACAACAGTTACCCAGTTACCCAGCGTTACGTAGCATTACGTCAAATGAGTCAATTCTCAATTCTCTTAGTTTTCACTTTGATTCTCAGTTGCCTTTTAGGGTGTTATTTACGAAGTGATTGCAACACACACTGCAAATCGCCTTGAACTCATTTTTAATGACAAACCATATATATCTATACATACATACCGATATACATAGGATATATGCGATAATTATATCGTTTATAGAAATGCAAATGAAAATGCAAATTTAAAGTTAATAAACACAAAAAGAGACACAAGCAATTGTTTACAACGAATTGTTAATACTCTGCTATTGGACGTTAAGTGAGAATAAGCGATAAATTTGCATATCGATAACTATGCAAAGCATGTTATGGTAAACTGACTGCTTCTCTATGTTTAATCTAACTAACACCCATATCTAATAAATGTCTTGTATATAAGCTTTCGAAATAGTTTTGCTTATTATGTTTGACTATTGCCTATCGATAGCATATGATATTAGTTCTACGTGCATTTCTATCGTTATATATTGCTACATATCTAAAACTTTACTGTCTATCGATAACACTACTTTACCTATGATGAGTTTACCTTAGCTTTATTTCGAGTTTAATTAAGAAATAGTTGAGCTTAGATTGAAATAGTATGCAGAGTTTTTCTTAAATGTTATCGATAATAATAATAATTGCTTTAAATAATATCGGCTATCGATACCTTTTGTAAAAATTATAAATTATTCTTTGATATAAGTAAAATATAGTTATTAAATATATAGTGCAGTTAAAGCAGCTTTTAATAGCACTTCAACATATATCGGAATAATTTACATGTATATATATATTCCTATTCTCCGTCTATATCTGTTTATATGGAAGAAGGCAAAGCTAATGGCAAAGTCCGTAAACAAACACAGCAAGAGGAAGAGCTCGAAACAGTTGTAAATTAAACAGAGCGTGAGCCATATAAATATATGCCTAAACCTGAGCGATTTTCATGTGTGGGAAGAGAAAGAAAAACTAGTAGATGTCGAAGAGGAAGGGGAGTAGAAAGAAAGAAGGTTGTGGTTGTATGGTTCTGTGTGTGTGTGTTGAAGCGGGGGGATAGGGGGTAGAAAATAGAGGAAGTCGTGTTAAATTGACCAAAACGCGACGGCAGCAAACTTGAACTTAATTTGATGCTCTTTGGGCAACCCGCACGACGACGACAGCGACAGCGACGACGACGACGACGGCGGCGGCGGCGGCGTTGAGGTTGAAGAGGAAGCTGCCAAAAAGCATTTTTTCGTAAAGTTTTGAGATTTTGTGTATTTTGGTGTGTGTTACACTATTTATCTCTTTCGCTGTGTATATGTATATGTATGTATGTGTGTGTGTGTGTGTGTGTGTGTAGGAGGAAGTAAGGAAGTAGTTTAATTCTGCGTCCGTCGCTTTCACTTCCGCTTCATCAGATGCTGCTGCTGTTGCTGCTTCTGCTGCTACTGGTGCTATTCCCATATCATCAAGTCGTGTGTGCACACACGCCTACCATCATCATCATCATCAGCAGCAGCAACACCCAACTGCATTCAGCAGCTGCTGGCAGTGCTGCAAGTGGGTTTCGTTTACAGCACGTGGGCTCTCTCTGCCTCCTCTTCACTGTACGTGTATGTATGTGTGTGTGTATATATGTGCTCCATTTCTCACCACCTCCATGATTTTCTTTCTTTTTCACAACCATTTGCAGTTGATGATGCACCTCTTAAGACAAACCGCATCTGCCCACCCATCAATCTGTCTGCTTTGAGTACTACTGATATTCAAATTTGAATTTCGAATCGTAAAATCAACATTTAACATTTGAAATATGTTTCCTTTCGTTCTTAAAAAAGAAAGAAGACTATCTTCTTCAGCTACTGCAAGTGGTAACCAGTTTCCAATTGTCAGTTGTCAGTTGTCATTTGTCAGTTTTGATTTGAAAATTTATAATAAAAGTTTAGTTTTAGTAGTCGATTAAGGATAAGTGTTATGAAGCTTAATATTATCTTTGAGATATTGCTAATATAATAAAAATAAATGTGAATCGCAGAAGAGAAGAAAAATAGGTAAAACAAGAGTTGTAATAGCTTTCTATTTTTTCGTTAAAGTGGAGGATTCACTTAAGACTTCCTAAAATCTCAGTAAGTTTTCTTAGATTGGTTTGCAACAGAAATTCAAATATATATAAGATTTTGATATCTGCTAACTTTTTATTTAATAGATCTCAGGTTTCAAATAGATCTTTACGATCATAATAAGGTTATGATGTGACATAGTTCTTCAGTAAATCCCTAATAGATCTAAAGTAGTAGGGCGCAGTGAGGATCTTCAATATATGTTCAAAAAATCTCATATAAATCTTGTATTCATATTTGCTATATCTTTAAAAGATCAATAGCTTACAGAATGCTTTTCCCAAATATTCACATAAGTTTTCTAGATATTCTTTATAGATCTCAAATAGATCTTTGAAATGATCTTGAATTGATCTATGCTTTATATATAAGTTAACTCTTGACTTATTCCTATGTTCAATCACAATTGGCTAATTCAAACGATCCTTCAAGTATGCTTTTCGTATGTTTTCCTTAAATGGCAAATGCTATGACATTTTACACATTGTCTTCTGTCGCTCGACTCCTCTCTCTAAAACCTTTTTAGGGAGTTTCCATTTGACACTTTTCGTGTTGATACTTTTTGAATCTTATAAATAGATTTTTTCTTTGGTTTTTGTTACCATTTTTGATTCGTGTTTTGTTTTTACCATTGTTTGTTTTTGTTGTTACTGTTGTTGTGGTTGTTGTTGTTGCTGCTGCTAGTGTTGCCAGTGTTAGCTGTTGTTGCCCTCATTTGTCATTTTCGCCTGGTCGCTGCTTTACACTCTTGTAATCCAATCCCACAAGGGAGCTGTGTTTTTATGTTTCTCTTTTTTGTTTGTTAATTTCTTTTCTTTTTTCGCCTTTTTCTTCTTTGGAGTACTTTAAACCGCACTTAACCATACGGAATAGTAAACCAAATGGTCGCTTTATGGGTCTATAAATCGGGGGTACGTTGGGTCTATGGCTCCAGTTTTGTCGTGGCTCATGGCAATTGTTAAATTTGTTTTTATTTTCCGCTTTGAATGTTGAAAGCGTGCAAATTCGAATGCAAATTTAACACTTCGCTTGGACGTGTGACAACAAACACTAACAACAGCAACAATTCTTTTTTTTTTGTTATTTTGAAAATTGAGCCGCCAAATTGAAAGCGAAGACGAGAAGCGAATGCAACAAGAAAAGTTAACGAAAAGTGGGTTAAAAAGTGAAGCATAGCTTAATAAGAAGAAACAATAGTTAAATGCATGCTGAGATTACCTCATACAAACACACACACACACACACACACACACACACACCGTACACACGCACGACAAATGACACTAAAATTAAATAAAAATTTAATTAAAGCTTTTTTTTTTCTTTAAGTCGGATAAACTTCTGTCTGTTACCGATTCCCTTTCTCCCTATTCCACTCTCTGCTTCATCTACCTATCTCTCCTCTCTTAGCACACTCTTTTGCTGCTGACAAAACTTTTCTTTTCAAGTCATTCAACAGACAACAACAATGAACTCCAAATCCCTTGATTTATGAACAACTTTTTCCCTCTTGAGCTTTTTTTTTTCGGAATGTGCAAGCAAATTTCCCTTTACCTTCCCTTTGCTCTGCCAAGCACGGTCTCACAGTCTGTCTAGCAGTCTGCTGGACTGACTGCGCATTGCATCTGTGACTCAACTGGTTTCCTCTTTCTCTCTTTCTCCCACTTCTCTTTCTCTCTTTTTCTCTTGAAGTGTTGTAAACAGTTTATCACCTTTTCTTTCTATTTCGTTTTTGATTCATTTTTTATGTCTGGTTGGCGTCTCCGCTTTTTGTGGTTGTTGTCTGCGCTGTGTGAAACCAATTAACGCATCTTCCTCTCCTTTTTTTTTTTGCTCTGCCTAATCCAAGCAGACAAGTTAATCGTCGCTTGACCCATCCTGTCTGACGCGCCTCCTGCCTTTCTCCTTCTCTTCTCCTTTGCTGGCTCAAGCGCTTCTAGGAAAAATCTCAGAAATTTGCATAAAATTCTGCAACGCATTGCTGCCTTCCTCTGCATTTAGTTGCAACCTCTTTGGGTTGCAGTGGCAATAGCTCTATTCATGACAATTACGTCCCGTCTAACCTGCCCCAAAAGACTCCCCGTTGCCCTCCCTCTTTGCCCAAAACCAAGTCTCCCTCCCGCTAACCTAATAGAAATGTTGCCAAGAATTCGCAGAATCATTTCGAGTACAAACAGCCAAAGAGGCGCATACAAAGGGAGAGGTGCAAGAGAAGGCGGAGGTGAACGTTTTCCAGCCAGTTGGCAACCAGCTTGAGTCCAGTTAATTTAACAGACTTTGGCTTATCTTTATCTCAACGTTTATCTTGCTTTTTATCTATCATTTACCTAGCGGTGCTATCAAAAATTTTTACTATGCTAATTCCTTAAGAGAAATGAAATTGTGCCATAAACAGGGTTAAATTATTGTTATACACACTTAACTTAACTGTTGCCAAGCTCAATTTACGGTTACTATCGATAGTTTATCTTAATCGATAAATGGCAGCGATTACACTTTGCTGCTTCTAATGAAACTTATGTGTAACAGAAGTCTAAAGTACATATAAGCTTAAGAGTTAATTTTTAGACAGAGTCCAAGACTGTTCCGAATATCGATATGTTTTGTAATCGTTAGTCTATAAACAATTCGATTAGCTATCCTATAATATACTATTCTATGTTGGTAGCCCCAGCCTTCACTTTTATTCATTATTGATTCGATTTGTAGGGTATCCTGACATGATCTTAGTTCAAGTTATGAGGGAAAAACTTTTTGTTCCAAATTGTAAGATAATTATCCAGCGAAAAGAAAAACCAAAAGCTGAACTTAATCCGTTCTTTATGTTATACTTCATGTTATGCTATTGAATGCTCTGCTCTCCTCTCTGCTATCTTACAGTCCCTTATCCTTATCCATGTTCCATTCACCCACAATGAACCGCAGACCAATTAGTTGAACAAAACATAAGTAAGTCCAAGTGATACTAGACAAGCAAAGCAGAGGAAGAGACTGGGAGGAGAAGTGAACGGAAGAAGGAACTAGTAGTAAACCCAAAAATCTCTTCATAGTTTTGTGTTGTTTTTTTTTTTTCATCTACTTCTTTTTTGGTGTTTTCCAATTGTTTTTTTATTTTTCTTTTTGCCTCCCTCTCAAGTTTCTGTTTTACACTCGACTCTTGTTCATCTCTTGGCTTTAGCTTCTTTTTTTTAGCCAGAAGTTTTAGTTGCATTGCGCCAATTTAGCAAGCCATAAGCCAAACACAATAATACTACAATAAAAACTTAAGCAACTTGAATAAAACTAGTTGAAAGTATTGTCCACTCGACTACCAAAATACTCTTTACTTAATATCTGCTGCTTAATTGAGCTGCAGTTCTGTTCATCGAACTTGTTTTGTTTCTCTTAGCTCAAATTGTCCAATCTTAACTCTTAAGACTTGTGTCTGATCGCTGAACCGTTTTTGGCTTCAACAACACGAAGTTTACTCCCAAAGTTTTACTAGTTCAGTGAACTACCTCAATTTCCTTTACACCATGCGCACCATAATCTCAGTTCATTGTACTATTTTATAAACTACAAAATTAACTAGCTTAGTGTTCACTACAGTAGTTCAGTTTCTATATTCAGCACTTCAATCAGTTCCATTTCTCGGATTAGTTTTAAGTACAATTTGTTGATAAAGATTTGTTTATTTGATACTTCTTTTTAGCAATTTATTTCGTTCCTATAATAACTTTTTCTGTTGTTCTTTTGAATCTTCTTGAACTAGTTCACAAGGTGTTTTGTTCATTTGCTTGTTTAAAAGTTTTGAATGCAAATTTCCAACTGCAATGCAACAGCGGAAAACAATTCATTTTAACTAACTCACTTAGGGAATAAAAGAATGAACTACAGATCAGGAATGTATATTTATTATGTATATTTATTTTTATTAAGTTTTTATGAAATAAAAAAGAAGAAACGAAAGAATATCCTCAGATTTCTTTCTTCAAGCATTCTTAGCGTTGGCTTTTTATATTTTATATAAATATATATATATATTTGCTTATGTTTTATTTTATTTGCTTTTTTTATGCCTTTTACTTTATACTAATTTTCCCATTTTCTTTTGCACTATTCTCATACTCATTCCTCATTTTTCATTTCCATTTCAGACATGGCACAAAACATGTTTCAAATGTACAGAATGCGGAATGGCGCTCAATATGAAAACTTACAAGGGCTACAATAAAATGCCATACTGCGAGGCGTAAGTATTGCAACCACCCAACCATCCAACCGCGCAACCACCCAGCTAACCCACTGGCCAACTAATACTTTAAGCTCCTTCTGTATAACCATAGTAACTATCGTATCTATAGACGTCATCTAACTAGATTCATTTATCAATTGGTACCCACTTGGTGCATAAATGTGTGAATCACACTCGATTGTTGCCAGAGTGAGAGAGGTGGGAGTAGTGGGAGGAGCAGAAGAGGGGTTTTGAAGAGGGTTAATTTGTGTGCAGTTAGATGTCACCGTAATATTAACCTTGTTACGTGCGTCGTTCTTATCTTATCGCCCACCGCCCAACCCAAAGCAACACCTCAGCCTCAATCAGACAATCCAATTGGAATCTAACCAAACCCATTGATAAGGCACAATCCAATTCCAATCCAAACGGTTTTTTTTCTTTGATATATGATTTCTATGGAAATCACGGCAGTAAATTGTGCTGTTCCCCCTTTTTCAGTTCCCCTCACCCCCTACTTACTTAGCACCTGGTTGCAAACCTGTGCGAGTGATACTCCATTTTTGGCTACTGCCTTCACTTGTCACGTGCCACACGCTGCTGCTGCTGTCTGCTTAGACATCAGCGAGTGCAGCTGTTAAATAGGTGCGGAAATGCGACGACACTTTACTTAAAAGTCACACACACACACATACATACACATACAGTGAGAAACACTATGTGGCATGCAATGCAATGCAGCAGCATTGCAGCAACTTTAACCCCGTTTGATACGCGAATTCATTGCGCGTTCTCTTTACCTCCCTATCTCTATATATACATATGAGTGTGTGTGTTTGTAGAGGCGTGTTGCAGTGTCATTTGCCCGCCACGCCCATTTGTTATTGTTCTAAAATGTTGCACACTCACACACACACACACACCCAGACACAGCAGCTACAGCAGCAGTAACTCCATTGAAGCAAACGTTTTGTTTTCCTGATTTTTGTTCTCTTCCCATTTTGAAGCAACAACTCGCATTGTGTGTGTGTGTGTGTGTGTGTGTTTGTGTGCGTCTACCCCTTGTCGCTGTGCATTGTGTGGCAACAGTTGCTGTTGGTGTTTCTCTACCCAACTCTTACTCTTGTCCGAAACCTGCTGTTACTCCTGCTTCCTCCTCCCCAGTTGCAAGTTGCTGCAGTGCGTGCGGCATTTTCTGTTGCTGCTGTTGTTGTTGTTGTTGTTGTTGTTGTTGTTATTGTTGTTGTTGTTGTTGTTGTTGTTGTTGTTGTTGTTGTTGTTATTGGCCTTGAGCCAAGCGGCATACTCGAAGCTATGGCAACATCTAATGCAGATTTATTGTGGATACCACACGCTGCGGGTATGAAAATAAAAACAAAAAAAAATTGTAGCAAAATACTGAAAATTCCATGCGGATTGAGTTATGCGTCCGTTAGCTTCTTTCGACGCAGTGGCAGTGTGGCAATTTCTGCCCAATTCTGCTTCAATTCACACGCTGATGATGTCATGTATGTGTGCAAGTGTGAGTGTTTGTTGTGTGTAAACACTGCATTACTCGAGGCAAAGCAAGGCGTAGCAGTTTTCCTTCCTTATCTTTTTACCACTTTCACTGCAGTCATCGCCTCAGCTATTTGCACCTTTTTGTGGCAAGCCCTTAACACACGCTCCTAACACATATCTTCAATGTTTACTTACAATCCCTGCCCACCTCTCAACCCAACCCCAAATCCTCCCTTTCAATCCATTTCGATTCCTTATCCCGTTTTTCCGTTTGACCGTTTTACCGTTTTGCCGATTTGCCGATTTGTAACGTTGCTACGTGACGTTCGCGTTGTGTAAAATAACTTGCCACTTGCAACATACAACACGCCTCCTGTTGATGGCTTTTCGTATTCAACTGCGGTTTGCCCTATTCTTATGCTGCTTCTTCTCTATACACTCCTCAAAACTCCTTTCTGGTTTCTTATAATTGTTTTATAAAACTTTCCCCATACCTTATTCTTAGTCTCTTTCTCGTTTCCCCCTTCCTTCTATCTATCAGCTAACTATGCTAAGGAACGTCTCTACTGTCCTTCCCTAACCGTTCCTATCTTTCCAATTTCCCAACCCAACTCCTACTATTGCCTACTTCCTGCTCCCTCCGCGATGCCCCTTAAACTTTACTTCCTTCCTTGTCACTTGGCAAAGTTTTGTCTTAGCCACTTTGGGTCAGCAGCGAGGAACAAGTTCTCCTCGGGGAACGAATAGATTGGCTTTTGGGATTGGTTTACTTGCACCCAATAGACTAAGGATTGTAATAAATAATAAAGTCAACAATAAAGTGTAAAAATGTCCTGGGGAGGGTGATGGAAGGATGGGGCAGAAGTAGCTATGAATGGGTTCAAAAATTTAAAACGCCAGAGCGGAGTCATGCGAGTGGGATAGTAAAGACAGCAATTGCATATACTTGCCACATGTGGCAGCAAGCAGGCAGCACTTGACGCTGCCACAGTTGAAGCATTTTTTAATTGGATCAAGTTAAGTTATGGCCAAAGGACATGCTGCACACAATGTACAATAGTTTTAACAGGACCTTTGATCAATTGTGCATTTTAATGCAATTTAGTTAGGACCGTTGTCCTAGTCCTGCGTAGGGATAATGGCTAGTAACTAATTGGACTGAATTGAGCTGTATAGAAAATGCTAGCAATATTCAACTTAACTTTAAAGAACATTTTAAGAGGTTAACGATAACAACAGTTAAAAGCATAAACAAGAGATAATTGCAAATGGAATGGGACTTAAACGAACTTCAAGGAGCTAAGATCCAAAGACCTCTGAATGAATGCTTTGACAGCTAATACCTTAAAATATAAATCAAATTCCAAGAGGAATCAGAAATTCTTTTCGTGCCAGTAAAAAATAACTCCTAAGCAGCTAATGGGTTAATGACAATGCTCCGATGCCTTGAGAAGTCATTGAACCTAAGCATAATTGGAGCTTAGTGCAATATGCAACTTTAAGCATCTTTTGGCTGCTTCATTTGAAGTTTCCCTGCAGCAGAAACTTTCTCCCGCTTTCTTTCCACAACTTTCCTTTCCCTTATTTTCCTATTTTATTGTAGGTTATATTTTTTTTCGAAGGACTAACCCAATTGTGTCTTGAAGTAAAAACCACTAGAGGAAAAAACACACACATTTGTAGTGTGTGTGTGTAGAATTGAAGGCTTATTCAATAGCATGTATCCATTACATTACCAGGTTCTTCCATTTAGTTAGAAAATTGAACTAGAAAACGAGTTGTTTACAATGCCTTTTGGGTCTGTCCTGTTGTCCTTTCGTCCTGTTTGTCTGTCGTCCTGTTGAGTTTACACATTTATTTCATTTATTTATATAAACTTATGTATATGTAAAACTCACTTATGTAGTTTTTTTTTCTTCCTCTTTCTTTTTGATTTTCCCTTTTTTCTCCAATTTTCCATGTCAAATAAAAGAAAAAAAGAATAAAAACTCTAAATATTGAAGCAAAAGATGAAAAACATCTGCACAAGCAGCAGCAATGGTAACACAACATAACAGACACACAGATACTGATACATATATATACACACACACACACGTCCACACACACAACAGAGACATATCTATTGCACATTTAAAATACCCTTTAAAATATATTTTGATTGGGGCTTAAGATTGGGTTTAACAGACAGACAAACGAAGGCAGACAGAGAAGAATTTTAAGCTATATAGATATAATCTTGATTAGAATATAAAGGTTGAGGTTATGTTCAAGAAGGAAGAAATTAAAGAAGGTAGCAAATTTTCGTAGCGTTTTGTATTAGTTTCTTGCTTCCTTTGATTCTCCTTCCTTTGATTCCCTTGAACATATTCAACAATATAAGCGAGAAGCAATAATCGAGAGGGGGGGAAAACAGTAGCACAAAAAAGCTTCTAGACTGAAATAATAGTAGATAAATATAACAATTAGAAGAAGCGGGTTAAAGAAAATAGAAAAGTAAGTTAGAGAAGCAGCGAAAAGAAGTTGGAGAAGCGTGGGTAAGAGGTTACAAAACATATAATCAATATATATATATTAAACCTACACAAAAAAGTTAATATAAAGAATCAACAGTAGATCATTAAAAGAGCATTTACTGACAGCATAAAGAATCATCAAGGAAAAGCAATGAAGAACTGTATCAACAAAATTAGAAAGCAACAAAAGTATGCAAATAAAAGTAAGAAGCATGAAGGGAGAGTAGAAGAAAAGTAAAAGAGATAAGCAATGTCTTCTTTAGTAGAAAGTTAAAAAGAGAATTAGGGGAACAAAATAAAGAAGCATAAACAATAAATAGATCAGCAAAAATAGACTATAAAGAAAGAAGTAAGAAAAAATAACTAAAGGGAAAAAACAGAAGGTAGAACAAAGCTATTGTTGATTAGGAGAGAAAGAACAAGAATACCGAAGCAACAAAGAAGTCTTCACATTAGAGACTGCTGAAAGAGAAACAGATAATAGCAAAACGAATGCACAAGCAAATTACAGGGTATTTCCATAGTCGTTATTTAATTGGGATTTGAAACTCGTCGTTATTCGCATAACGAAAATTATTTCGTATCTGCACATTTTATTTATTAACATAAAAAGCCAGTGAACCATGGCAATGATGTGTTGTGTGTATGTTGTGTGTGTTATGTGTGTCCCTGCCCTCAGCGGCAGAGTTTCAAATTTCCCAATTCCATCATCTAGCCTTCCCCTTTTCCGCTTTTGCCCTAACATCTAACTACTAAAAATCTCAATCCTTAACTCCTCAGCAGCTATCTCTCATCCTCATCCTAACAATGAATGCAATGGATGCACTCGCTCCAGTTTCACTCGTCAATTTCAAATGGTTTTTCCAACCAAAAGTTTTGTTTCTTTCTTTCCCTCATATCTTTCTCATTTTGCACATTTTGTTGTCGTAGTTTTCTTTCTTTCTTTCTATTTCTATCTATCAGTATTTATATATATATATATATATATATATATATATATATTTATTTATTTTTTCTATATTTTTTTTCACTTTCATTTTGAAACGCGGCTTAAAAATCATTGAATCTAGGTTAGATTTCTATGTAAATGTTTTTGACTGCTTGTTATTCAGCTCATATATGGTACATATGTGTCTATATGTATGTTTGTGTGTGTTTATATATATATATATATATGTGTGTGTGTGTAGTGTGGTGTTCTTCAACCTTTCCTCCTCTCCCACTGTTTGATTACTTAAGCCGCAAATGAAACAAAGCCAAAAACAAAAAAAAAAAACCTTTTCAATTACCGAAAAATTTAATTTTTGTTTTTTTTTTTGTTGCTCACTTGGCTTCGCCTCTTTTTCTGCTAAGCAACAGTTTGCCACGCCCCTTTCTATTGTATTTTTTTTCATTTTTGGTTCATATGTAAAATGAACCTGGGAGTGTCATCCCACAGGCCCGTGCTCTACCCCTGAAACACAACTTGCTTTGCATATGGTAATTGCTTTAAGCCAATTGCCAAGCGGCTCAATGAGGGAATCCGAGTAACTCTTAACTCAATGGAAGGTTGTGGAATCTTCCGTCATTCCACACCACTCTCCCTGTCACTCTTTCCCTTACATTCCTTTTAGCCTATTTTACCTTTCTTTTACTATTCCTTCCCCCACAGGGTAGCAGCAATCTGATTAGCTTTAGCTTCATCAAAGCTTCTCTCTTATAATTTAAGCGACTCCTTAACGTCTCTGTTTCCCATGTGCTTCTACTGCCTTTCCCCCAATCTATGTTTGCCTCTGGTTTCTCCTTCCCTAGTTTACGTCCCTATTAAAATAATGCAACCTGAGCAGTTAACTTGAGCAGTTTCTCTTAATGTACTCCTAGACCCCCCCCCCTTTTTCGTTCTACCTCTTCGTTTTTCTGCTACTTCTCCCCCCTTCTGCTATGCTTTGCCTCTACGCTTCCATCAATCAATTTAATTATGGATTTTGGAATATTCCTTTTGATTGACAGCCGACGCCTCTATACAATGTTGAACCCAATTCTCCCTGACATCATCATAATGCAATGTTGTTTTTACCACTTCCAATACCCCTTTACCTCTTCCCTACCGATATCGCTCCCTCTTTGTCTCTGCTTCCTCTCACTGCGTTTATAATCGAATTTCAATTCATTTTAATACTCTGAACGGGCAATTATTGCATTGAATTTAATCATTTTCACCTCCCCCTGCTGTTTCTCTCTCTCTCTCTTTCTACTACACTCTTTCTCTGATTGCTTACAGCCCATTTTAAGTTATCCTTACAACCTCTCCATCCCATTTCCCACTTTTCGTTGATTTCATTGTAAATTATCTGCTTTCATTTAAAAAATTTCGCGGTTTTAATGTAAAAATTTTTACACTTTTTTCCCCATTTCCATTTTTCCACTTTTCCTCCGTCTTCTTTCATAATATATACTTCTATATAAACATATATATGTATTACATATTGTTCATCCCTATCGATGTATGTCAGCCCACTTGCTCATTCAACGCAATCTCCCCCTCTACTTACCTCTTCTCTCTGCGCCCTCCCTTCAATTTAACCAAATTGATGCAACAAAAGGCTCGTCACATGGAAATTCAACACCAATCCACAAATCACATGCGAAAATGTTGACATCAATGAATGTCCTGTCTCCTCCTTACTCAATATACATCCTTCATTCACTGTGCATGTGCATACGAATGTGTATGTGTGTGTTGTGTGTATAGTGTGCGTGTATATGTTTCATGTGTGTTTGTTGCTCTGTTGCTGGTCAGTTGATGGCGTCTAGTTGAAGTCACATACACGCCACATACAAGATTCGCCTATGTGTGTAGTGTGTCTGTGTTCTGTGTGTGTGTGTGGTTTGTGTGTGCGTGTGTACTATATGTCTGTTGCTATCCAGGTCTCCACATCAACAGCAATTTAGGTTTAAATTATGAACTGAAACACAAGCAAAAGGCATGCAACATATTGTTATAAAGCTACACTCAGAGACGACTAGCAGATACCCTACATCAATTCTAATGATTAACAGACATCCTACTTAAAATTTATATTAAGTTGATTAGCAGACAAGGAACGACTTACAGATACCCTAAACTTAAGTGCATATGAATTCCTTATATGACTTTCAGATACCCTACACTGAATATAGAGGCATTTGACCATGTTAACATATATAATAACAGATGGTAGGGTATCTATGTATAGAGTAAGTAGTTACAGATAGTATATTACACTTAACTGCTTCTAGTTGGTGTTGTGGGAATTAACAGTTGCTGTTAACGTAATAGGAGACGCTGTTAGATCGACTAAAAGCTGCTCTGTAAAAACTTAAGCTATACTGACTCGCAGATACCCTATTTTATCAAATTAGTGAATTCTCTAGCTTCTAAGCTGTTAAGCTGTTCGTTAACAGAGTGCTAACAGAGTGTTAACAGTGCTTTAATAGAAGCGCTTGTTAACTTTTAGCAACTTTTCAGATTTCAGATTTTAGTTTTGAGATGAAAGCAGACAATTTCTATAGATTTCAACAACAGTAGCAACAACTGTTGCTGTTGTTGTTGTTCCTATTGTTGTCGTTGCATATTGTTTACAGTTAAATGAAAATTCTTTGATAATGTTTTTAAAAGAAAAGTAATAAAGCGTGAAAAGGAGTTAAAAGAAAGATAATAAAGAGTAAAGAGGAAGCTCAATATTAAAAGCTGCACACAGGGTTGCCACTTTTTTTTGAAAAGGAAAAAAAACTTGTATTAAGATCAGAGAAGAGTTAAACAAGAGTATTGTAGAACATTTAACGCTATGCAGTGTGATGCAGGATTTTGAAAAAAAATAAAGTATAATTTACTCAAAAAGTCTGGTTGGCAACCCTAGTTGCATATTGCACATGTCAAGCACACCAGCAATTGCTGCTGTTGCTATTGCTGCTGGTGCTGTTGAGGTTTCTATTCTTGCGGCAGCTGCAGCTGTTGCTAGTGGCATGCGTGTTGCTGTCGTTACTGCTGCTGCTGCTGCTGTTGATCTATTGGGAACGTGCCGAGACATCCGCTGCTGCTGTTGCTTCTGTTGTGTTGCTTTGGCCAGTGCCGCCTCTGGCGCTTTAGCATTGTTATGTCATTATTGCCAGCTAACAGACACAGCAACAATATCAGCCGCAATGTGTGCCACTAGCAACAGCAATGGGCAACAGCAATAACAACAACAACGACAATAACAACAAATACCAGTGCTTGCTATTGTTGCCATTGCCTTCATATGCAGTATTAAAGCAAAGCTAACAATAACAATAACAACAACAACAACAACAACAACAGCAGCAATGATTGTAACAACAAGCCATCAACAACAATAACACCAACAATTGCAACGAGCTAGAGACCTACATGCATGAATGAGAACTGGTCACATTGGTCATTAAACGGCCTTGTGCCGCCTTCTATTGCTGCTGCTCCTCCTTGTCCTTTTCCTTCTCTGCTTATGGTTTAAGCTCTCCCTCTCAACCTGTGCCAGTGCTAATACACGAGGGTGTGTGCAACACACACACACATACACACCGTTGGTGGTCAGCAACGTTGAAATTAACAGTTGCCGCAGTTGTTGCTGTTGCTGTTGTTGCTGCTGCTGCAGCTGCATTCCATTGCAAGTGGACAACAAATGACATTTTGCATAGAGATATTTATTAAACTAAACAATTGCCATGGCAACACTGTGGGCAGTGGGTAGCTGAAGAGAGAGTGATGACGGAGAGGAAAGCAGAGAGACAGATAATAAGAGAGACAGAGAGAGAGGGGTATAAGGTGTAGAGTAGAAAGTTGAAATGGGAACAGTAAAGGAGGCAGCAGTTAGACCAGTCTTAGGAGCCCATATCCCTCTCCTTTACCACTCTCTCTCCCCTTTCTCCTTCTCTCTCGCTCTCTGCCTGTCTATTGTCATCTCTTTTACACACTAAATTGAGACTCTGCTCATGGCGACAGCTGCGTTCGATACCGGAATATATGGTCATAAATATTCTATAAGCCAATTTAGTTGCGTGCAATTGCAATTACAATATGAAATGGAGTAAGAAGCAGTTAGAAGTAGGCAGCAATGGCAACAGCAACAACAGCAACAGCAGCAGCCATAGCAAGAGTATGGGGGAGGAGTTGATGAAGGAGGTGGAAGAGCAATGAGGATGAGCAGGAGCTGGTATTTGCAGTGAACTGGTCACCAATAGTCACCAATGGGTTTATCAACCTTTCTAACCAATTTGCTGTTGCTGTTGTTGTTGTAGTTGTTGTTGATGTTGGTGTTGCTGTGGTTATCAGTTGCTGGCGGTATCGCGAGTTGCAATCAATCGATCGATTAGCCAACTGATAGGTTAAAGTACTCCACAGCATAAACAAACAAACAAACACATTATTACAAAGATATACATACATATATATATATATATATTATATAGAGAAGTATGTGTATGTGTGTGTAATCATAAAGTACACACACACACAACCAACATACAGACAATATTGCTTCAAGGGAAAACAATGTTGTTTGTGTTTGCTTTTGATTTATTTTCAGCTCTTACCCCCCCCCCCCCTCCAAACTCTACTATTTTTTCCCCCCTACTTCTACACCTTCATCCCCTTCCCCCTGCTTATTATTGTGTGCCCCATTCTTTTTCGCCATAATTAAATTGATGTATTAGTCCATTGGGTAGCATTTATCATAATGTACATGGCCTTTTCTTCCAATCATTTTTACACTGAAAATTTTAGCGCTCGTCCGGAGCCAAGTGAGAACTATTCGTTTATACACTGACTAATAAAAGTTAACATACCAACAAGAGCTTTATATTTACATACATATATAAATATAAATAACAGTAAATAATCTTTATAACTTTGTGTTATTCTTGGAAATTTTGTGCTAACATTGCAGTAAATATTGCAAGGGGAATTGTTCATCTAAGCAACTTTCAGGCTGCAATACTGAAAAGTAAAAAATAATTTCAAGAATTATTTCAATTTGCAAACAGGAAATTCGCTATAAAAACATTTATATATATTTATATATAGCTGATAGATATAATAACCGTAGCTCAGTATTTGATCACTTAAGGATCAGCTTGTCTTTGTCAGATTGAGCAACATTTGCAACATTTGCAACAAATGCTTCGGTTTCAGTTTTTAATCAAATTCTAATTAAATCTATTAGTGTAGCATATTAAGAACAGATTCAACTTTGATTCAATCAAATATTGAAGCAGTTAAGTATTGTTATAAGTCAAATGGCAACACAAGCGCAGTAGAAAATTGGTAGCAACTGTTGTTGTTGTTGGCAATCCTCAAAATACTTGCACATATTGCAGATACTTGCACATATCCGATTAACAATTCTCTTGTAGACTATCTTCATAATTCTTTTGGATAAAAAAAGATTTAAATTGTATGTTAAATCTGCCCCAAAACTTTATATGCAAGCAAAAGTTAGCTGCAAGTTTGCAACATTTTGCTTTACCTGTGCAATTTGCGTGCAAGAAATCGTTGAAGCTCACATAAAAACTCAAATTGCAATTGTTTCTTTTTTTTTTCATATTTGTTATTTAAAATTTCCAATATTTAACTGCTTTATCGAAATACTGCAGAGTTGCCATCACGTTTAGTTGCAACTTTCGTTTGCAAGAAGCAATCTCTGCAGCTGTGTGATGAAAGTTGCTTCAAGTTTGAAGTCATTTTAGATTTATAAGTTTTTGCTGCTTGGCATTATTACAGATTTTAATTCTGAATAAAATGTTTATATTTTATTTCAAATATTTAAAATAAAAAAAAATGTTCGTTTGTTTTTATTAAACATTTTTCTTTCGTCTAATTTTTCCCACATTTAATGCCACATGCCACAAAACTTTTCATTGGTTTTTTGTTTTTTTTGTGTGTTACTCGCAGCTTGTGTGTCGCAGCTTGTATCAACCGTTAGTTGCCGCTGGGCAGAATGTTTAAGATGTGTTAAGTATGGTACAGGGGTTGAGGGGAAGTGGGAAGTCGCAAAGCAATAAAGAATTGAGCAGTTTAGTGGGTGGAACGAAGAATCATATCAAGAAACAAAATGAAAGACAACAAATGTTTTTTTAATTGATAGAATTTTCTATGTGTGCGAAAGAAAAGGTAGACTATGCAAGAATGGCAGGGGGACGTGTGGCATAGGGAGAACACAGGTCAAAAGGTTTGCACAAAAAAATAAGGAGGAGGAAGAGAATGAGTTGTGTACCTCAAGGCGCTGATATGTGCAGCACCCACAACAGAATGCAACTGCAACAACTTTTTATTAACTCAGATACTTGCTGCAATTACGTTGCACGCTGCACGTTGCAACTTGCATGCCAAAAATTTAAAGCCAAAGGGAATTTGAACTTTTTATAAAAGAAATTTCAAACCGTTGCTGCTTATAAACTAAACAAATGCAAGTTGCATAAGAAATTGCACAAATGTATATAGTATTTTAAGCAATATTTGTTTTATAATATTTAAGTTTATTATAATTAATATAAACATAAATAGATGCTGCAACATTGCTGAATATTGCGTAGAGATCATGCAATAAATATGGCAGTTAAATCAGTTGCAACTTGGGTAGAAGCCTTGGAAATAGCACAAAAGTTGCATAAACTTAACAACTACTACAATTATTATATTTTATATATATTTATATATATTCTATATATATATTTACTAATTATGTTTTTATATATATATTCTCATTATAGGCATATTCCGAAGGCCAAGGCAACTGCAATCGCTGATACGCCCGAATTGAAGCGCATTGCCGAAAATACAAAAATCCAATCGAATGTTAAATATCATGCAGATTTTGAAAAGGCCAAAGGCAAATTTACACAGGTAAATGATCATTAATATAATTAACATAATTAAGGTGATTAAGATAATTAACATCATTATTATAAACAGGTGGCAGATGATCCAGAAACGTTGCGCATTAAGCAAAATACAAAGCACATTTCAAATGTTGCTTACCACGGAGATCTGGAAAAGAAGGCTGCCATGGAGAAGCAGCGCGGCTCTGCCGAGGTCTCGGACAGCAGCAGTGAGTAAACCATTATATTATTATCCTTAACAATATCCTTTCTACCTCTATATATATATATATATATAAGTTATACCTACTAACAACCATCCAATTTCATGAAATTCCATGCAATACTTCATCTGTTGTAACTAACCTTTAAAGTTTTTTTTTTGTTTTTTTTTTTTGGTAATTTGCTTTTGCCGCAAGTTGTTGTTGGCTTGAAAGTAAAGCTGCTGTGTTTGAATATAACAATTTCCATATACTTATATATACTAACTGAATAATCTTAAATATTGCTAAAATACTTAAACTTAATGTAATGTTCATTAAAGTGACCTAAAATCTGTATGAAACCTGCCTAAAACTCATGCAAATTGCTTGCGGAAAGCTGCAAAAACATCTTTTATATCTTATTATTAAGATATATATACACATCTATAAATCCATATTTATATGTCTGTATATATATATACTATATATGTACTATTGCCTGATTTACTAACACTGTTAATAACATCCCTTAAATGTATAAGTCAACTCAAATTTTTTCCAAACAAAAGTTTTGCTTTTAAAATTCTTTATAAACGCTGCAAGATTTGGTTGTCAAGAAATATCAGGTTTATATTGTAAATTTTAAAATACTTCTGTTCTTGTTTCTGTTTAATATATACAGAAATCTTGCACGCAATCTTGCACATAAAAGCATCCAAGTTGCATGTAATATTTACACATAATTTTAAAAGGGTAAAACTATGTGCAAAGAAGTACATGCAACAGATTGCACATAAACTTGCATATAAAATTGCACGTAACGAAAATCGCTGCAAGAAATAATGTATGTTATATGAAATATCTTTCACCATGACATTTCCTATTTTCCATGCAAGTTGCATGTAACCTAATAGTATGCCGCCAGTGTTAACATGATATAAAGAAAATATTAGTGAGCTTGCACATAAACTTGCATGGTACTCTTACGTTAACAAAAGAGCTTTTATATAAATTACACATGCAAGTTGCGTGTGTACATTAATAACTTGCACTCACTTGCACAATAAAACTTGCAGCGTTTAAAAAACTTTCACAATAATTCTACAAAATTTATTGCAACGGATTTTAACTAAGGAAATCAGCTGTGGTGCTCCGAACTAACACACTAACACACTAACACACACTAATCTAAACACATACACTATATATGTATATACACACACTCGCACAGTGTTGTACAGTGTCATTAATATTTGTTTGTTTCTCTTTTGTTTATTTTTTGTTTCTTAAAAATTTTGTTTATCATTTTTTGTGTGTGTGTTGCGCTCATTCATCAAACAACAACTACAACGGCACACGCACATACACACAAACACACACACACACACAAACACGCTCATCATTTTGTGTGCTAATGAACTACCGTTAACCTAACACACATACACACACACCCGAACCACACCAACACCAACTAACGGGAAATCAATAGACGAATCGGAATATTTCTCTGAGCAATTGGCAGCTGAACAATTCTCGCAATATGCACCCACAGCCTCGCCCATACCGCCAGCAGTAGTGCAACACCAACACCAACACCAACAGCAGCAGCAGCAGCAGCAGCAGCAGCAGCAGCAACAGCAACAACAGCAGCAGTATCAGCAGCAGCAGCAGCAGTACCAGCAACAGCAGCAGCAGCAACAACATCAACACTATTTGCAACAGCAGCAACAAACTCTGCCACCGCCACCTATACAACACCAGCAATATAACACGGCGGCCATAACGCCTACATATCAACACCAACACCACCAACAACAACCATCACAACAGCAACAAGCACAACAGCAACAAACACAGCAGCAATTGCAACTGCTAAATAGGCAACAGCAACAACAACAACAACAACAACAACAGCTGCAACAGCAACAACAAACGTTGCATGATCCTTATGCACACTATCAGCAGCCACAAGCGCTGCGTCAGCAACAGTTGCTGCAACAACAACAACAGCAACAACAAGCCATTAAACAAGCCTCACATCTGTATCCCACAGCAACATCACATCACCAACAACAACAGCCGCAGGCGGTTAACAACTACAATCAGTTGCGCTCAGCAATATTGCACAACTCGCATCATCCCAGTGGCAATGCTGTTGATCACCTTGATCATAGTCAGAATAGTGTTGCAGCTACAGCAACCATGCCACAGCAACAACAGCCGCAACAGCAGCAGTATGTTCAACAGCAACAGCAACAGCAACCGCAAGAGCAACAGCCACAGCCACAGCCGCAGCCACAGCAGCAACATACTCATAGCACCCTATTGAACAACAATGCTAGCAATGGTAGCATTTATAGCAACAACAGCAACAGCAACAGCAATAGCGTCAATAACAATAGTGCCACAGCACATCCGCATCCGGCAAGCCTTAGTTATCCAGCACAGCAACAGCAACAGCAACAACAGCAACAGCAACCACAGCAACAACAGCAGCAGCCACAGGTACAACAGGTGCGATCCCAGACCAGCTTGTATAGCACTAGCTCATCATCAAGCAAGCATCAGTTGCTGCCACCGCATCAATTACAGCCGCAACAGACGAATCAATTGCCAAGCACCGTGAATTTGACACGACTATATGTTGCACCCAATTATACTTCAGTGACACCATCGGAAAACGCATTGGACTCTAAGCTTCAATCATCAAGTAATGGTCATATGACGGGAGCTATTACTGCACACCAGAGCACCAATAATATTGGTAAAATCGCCGATTATGATCCATTAACCGATGGACCACGTGCCATACCCACCACAGGACGTTCCAGTACCACATTGGTTTATAGCTCGCAACAGCGTGGATCCGGAGGCCTAGGTAAGTATCAATCTATATCCCTATATAAGCTAGTGTGTATACAACAGAAGAAGAGTTACAAATAGTAGAAGGCTAGCTGGTAGTTCAATGCTCTAAGCCACGCTCAATGCTCCACGCTCCATGCTCAATGCTCCATGCTCCATGCTCAATGTGGCCAATGCGCTCGCTCGATGTCATCATCATGTCCTTTGTCCCATAGCAACAACAGCATCTGATTGTTTGTTTTTCCGTACCAACAATTGTTCTACTTGTTTCTCTCTCTCAGTCTCAGTTAAGAACTATATACATTATGTTGCTATAGAATCTCTTCCTTTCCATAACAGCTAATAGTGTCTATCCGAAACGCATTGGTTCCATATCGGATATTGATCCAGCAAATGGGATATACGGATCACTTAGTGCTGAACAGGCACAAATTCAGGCTCAAAAGCAACAACAATATTATCAACAGGTGCAAATGATGCAACAGGAGCAACAGGTACGTCAACAGACTACATACGATGCCCACCAGGAGAAGCAGACACGTCAGGGCACATTGGTAAGCATTAATTATAATTATAATCGATTGTTTTATTCGATTATTTTATTCGATTTTGTTTTATTTTTAGCGTGTTTATCGTGCCATTTATGATTATGAGGCACAGGATGTCGATGAGGTGAGCTTTCGCGAGGGTGATGTCATCTTTGAGGTAGAATCAATTGATTCCGGTTGGATGACCGGACGCGTTGAACGCACTGGTAAGACCGGCATGCTGCCGGCCAACTATGTGGAACAAGCGGTTATATAATAGGGAATGTGCTACTACTGCTGCTGCCGCCAACAGTTTGTGGTCATATTGGTCTGCCTGCTGTACATACTACTCGTCCTTATATTCTTTATTAATGTCTTTCTGGCGGATCGTAATCATATGCACACAAATTTTATGCGTTCAGGTAATCCCATGATTGGTGGTAATCCCGGTCATGGAGGCAGTAGTAGTGGTGGAGTAGGTAGCGGTGGAGGTGGTGGAGGAGGAGGTGGCGGCGGCGGCGGTGGCAGTAGTAGTAGCAACATTAACAACAACATGCGTGGACATAACCCATATGATATGCACGGATATCATCATTACAACAATTATCATCCACAAATGGATCCCAAACAGCAACAGCAGGCGACACGGAAAACACCAAATCAACAACAACAAGCGGAACAGGACATTTATTATTATTTCAATCATGTATTTAAAAGGCGATAAACGAATATCCTCTAAATTATGCATTATATAAATATATATATATGTATATATATGTATGCATGTATATATATATAAATGTGTATATATATATATTTATATACATATATAGAGAGCGCCAACAGACAGATTGTTAGATCTTACATTTTATATATAGTATTATATATTATACATATTATATATTTTATGTAGCCTAGATCAACAATTTGTAATATATATACATACATATATATATATGTATATATATTTATATATAAAAACAGAAGTTTAGGCCAATGAGTATACACATAATTATTTAAATAAAAAATAAAATATACAAAAAAATGAAAATGAAGCGCGAATGAACTGCAAAATGAAAATAATTAATTTAAATGAAACAAACAAAAGGCAAATAACATAAACAATTTTATATAAGAAACACTAAAATATGCTTAAAAAAACAAAAACATAACAAACATGGAATAAAACATGCAACAAGCATGCATTAAAAATACACAAAAAAAAAGCCACAAATAGTAAACAAAAATGAACGAAACAGAAAACAAGAATTCATATAGGCAACATTATATTCTGGACGAGGTAAAGCGACAAGTAACATTTAAGATAGAACAGACAACATGCAACATTACCATATTATTAAACATTGCCACAATGCAACATAGCTAGAGTATTGTTGCAAGATTTTGCTGACAAGAAAATGTCAAACATAATTTGCATTTGAAACAGGCGCTGCAACTATTTGATATAAATATTATTGCAACAACAGCAGTTACAACAATAACAAGTTTAAACATAAACAAAGAAAAAAAAAGCGGTAGATGTTTTTGTAACCAATTTTTTCTAGACGTAAAAAAGCGACCAAGAAACAAAAATGAAAACCATAAAACCATATTAAACCCGGCCAATATCTGCATTTATCTACAGGCGGGCAACAATTTTTAGGAGTATTTATTAATCAATATATATATATATATATAATATATATGTATATATACAGCTAATAAAGTATATATGCCTGCTATATACATATATATTATGTATACAGGTTCCGTTATAAAATCTATATATATATATATATGTCTAGCAAATGTTTTGTTTTGTTTTTTATATATAATTTTCTTGGAACCAACCAGTAAATTATCTGCATATAGCATAAGATACAACTAGTAACAGTTAGTTAAAACTTATCTTCGATATATCGATAACACACATACATAAAATTTAGATTATCAAGTTTATATATGTACTCTAAAATATATATATATACATATAAGCTTATGAATGCAAAGCAAAGAAAACACTGCTTTTAAATGCATCCCTACAATTTTGTCAATTTATAAACTATATATATATATATATATGTATATTAAAATATATATATTTATATATATATATAGTTACAAAATATATATATATATATATATAGATACTTGTTCTTGTTGCATAAGTCTTTTTTATGATGTATTTAGATATACTACTTAAAGCAGAGTAAGCAATGCGGCAAAAGAATAATTGCTGCTGCTCCTCTGGCATAGCGTATGTTTTTTTTTTGGTCAGTTTATAATGATGTATATGCAAAAATACATACATGATGTATATATACATATATGTATATATATATACATGTGTACATAAGTGCATACATATTTACGAATTGATATGTATTTATATATAGTTGTTTTCGTTTTTTGAATTTTTTTTTACAATTTTTTTTTTTTTTTTTTTGGAAAATTGTTTTTCTCGTCCTTGAAGTGCCTTTTATTTTGCTAAACGTGTTTTTTGGATCGTAATATGAATAATATACTATATATAGCTATATAATATTGCTTAAACTAAACACAAATCAAAACGAATTTGATGCAAAGTCTAAAATGAAAATACAATTTTGTTCTATAATAACTTTACTCTTTATGTAAACATACATATATACATATATATATATATGGATACCATATATATGATATACGATATAACATATACCATATACGATATAGCACATACCATATATCATAAACCATATAATATAAAGGATTAGATATGACTTGTGATGGGTGTTTTTATGTTGTTGGTGTGTTTGGAATACGAATAACTGAATTACACACGCATAGTTTATATATATATAGCCTATAAATGGTATTACATAACATACACACACAAACACACAAACACACACACACACACATTCATACATACATGCAATAATTAATATTATTATGATAATTATAATTAATAAATATAAACAATATTTACGCGTCACTTGAAAATTGTATTATGAAATATTCCCAAAACTTAAACTTTAACAAAACAAGAAATAAAACTAAACAAAACACATACAAAGAAACACACACCACACACACAAACTATTCATAAATTATTACAAATTAAATAAAAATAAAGTAAATTAATAAATAATAATATAGAATGTTTAGAGCGGAGCAACGCCAAAGGCTTCGTTTTACTAAAATGTGTTACAAATAAAATGCAAAAATTACACAAAAAAAACAAACTGTCATGTTGTATTCATTTCGGGTGGTTTGATAAGCGGAAAAAGGGTAACAAGACCATCCTAGTGTCTTTTCTATGAACGATCTCTCTTCAATTCTTCAGGTGAAATTATAAAATTAAACAGCTAAAAGTATGCAACAGTTTTTATATAATTTCAAATTTTTTCTGGTTTCGCTCGCCTGGTACTCGAAATTTTGAGTCAAATTGCATTTCAAAATTTGAGTACACTGAATGTTAAAGCATATAGTTATCTTTAAATAAAGAAAATGTTTTAATTTTAATTTTCAAATTTTAATTCGACAGACGGAAACATTGTTTCGATAATTCGAGCACATAAAATTATATTAAAACTTAGCAACGAAACGGACAAAACATTGTTTTAGTTTATTCAGGAACTATCTGTGGATGGCAAGTCGGCTTCAAGCTTTGAATCACCCTGTGAGCCATCACGTGAACCAAGTATGGTATCTAATATGATGTTTTTAGATTTAAACATAGTTTCCTCAAAGAACTTGGCATCGGCGCGTTTCTCAGCAGTGATATAGTCCAGTTTTTCATTCAGCATGGTAATTTTCTCATTGGCCAACTCCAGTCTGTGGGTTAAATAATAGAATAACAGTCAGAACGATAAGTTACTATTAAAAAAAACTCACTGATTTTTCATATCTTCGATCTTGGTCTCGCCACCTGAATTGGAACTAAGGGAGCTGACGGATTGGTATTGAGTTTGATTATCAAAGCTAAAGGAACTAACAGATCCAGTTAGTGGTGTGCGTCCTAAAGAGTTAGTGTATTCGGTTATGCGTTGGGAGCGCTTCTTACGCTCCGCTTGTATATCTAAGTCTTTCTCGAGCTCACGTATCTTGGCCTCCATTCGAGCAATGCGAGTTTTCTGTTTAGCAATTAAATCGGTAGCTGCATCGCTCTTCACTCGTTCGGCTTCTAAACGTTCATCCATGGTCTTATTCAATAGCATCAATTGATTCTTTTCAACCTCTAGTGCATCCAGTATGCCCACATATTCTTCCTAAACAATACGAATTATGTAAAATATATGCTTATGTGATATTAAGGGTTATGTTGTTACCCACCTTCCTAAATTCACGACAAGAGAATAGGAAATCACCGGTAACACCACGTAAATCGGTTTCTAGTTTCTTTATCATATCCTGTAGACCCTGTATACAAGAGTCCTTTTGCTTGAGTTCGGTTTCCAGTTCCAGATTCATGCCACTCAACTCATCCATCTGACGTTTGGCACTGTTACGCTCCTCAGTAATGCGAATCATATCATTACGCAGATCTTCCAAGCGGCTCTCGTACTGAGAACGCTGACGATTGAGCTTGTCATTCATGGAGGAAGCATTGATGCCGCTATAGTCGGACTGCTCCTCCAGCTCCGTGAAACGCACCTTGTACTTTAACATTTCATCATTAAGCGTCTTGTTGCGCACTTTGAGAGCCAGTGTTCGACTGCGCTGCTCCTCCAACTGAGCCTGAAGTGCACCGATTTCTTTTTCAAGTCCCTCCACTTTAGCCCTGTGCAAAATCTCGCTCTTGCGCACGCCTGGCGTGAAACGATCAAATGTAGCACCTCCAGCGTCCCCAGCACCTAAACTGGCCGAGGTATTGCCTCTACCCGGTGACTGTAGCTGCTTGACACTGCGTGGAGTAATGCGGCAATTGTTATCATTAATCAAATCCAGATCGGTGCCAAGTGCTATGGGCAAGTAATCTGCTCGATCTGGCATGCCGTTCTCGTAGCTCTCAAGCCGTGCTTTGAGCTCCTGCAACTTCTGCTGTAGTGATAGTATTTGCTGGGCGCGTCCACGCCAATTAGCCTGGTTTAGATTATTGGCCAATAAGTTAATGTTGACATTTTCACCGATCTCGTGCTGTAGGCATTTCTGTGCCAACTTCAACTGATTCTGCAGCTCTGTATTTTTATTGCGTGTCTCAAATAGCTTCTGCTGCATGCTAGTAATCTTAGCCTGCATCTCATCGGAGGCATTGCTCTTCTTTAGCAACTCCCCATTGTGTGCTAGCTTTTCCTCACTCAATTTCATTTCCTTCTCTAGTTTATCGATTTGTACATCCTTCTTATTAACGCGATTCTTTAGCTGTGCCACTTCAGCGCGCATATCACGATTCTTTTTACTGAGCTCCAGAATCTTGGAACTGGCTATGGATGAGTTGCAGCGTAACTCATCGATTGGCACGGCATTGAGCACTTCATTAAGCGATTCCACAGAACGTTTTAATGCTGAAATCTCTTGATTTTTTTCCGTAATGGTCTTGGCCAGAGTAAGATTTTCTTGCTCAAACTCATGCAATTTCTTGCGCAATTTTTTTCCCTCGGATTTGGGTAATTTTGGTCTACCGACTGTTGTGCCGACCACAACATGTACATCCGAATGGTCATGATCATGTTTGCGACGTATCTTTCGGATCTCTTTACTCTCTTTTATGTCTTTCCACTCTTTTGGCTCCTTTGGCTCTTTTGGCTCCTTTAGCTCTTTTGGCTCCTTTGGCTCTCTTGGCTCCTTTGGCTCTTTTGATTCTTTAAACTCTTTATCATCCCTAATCGTGCCGTCCTCTGGCAGGATATCCATTACATTAAATTAAAGCAAAATATATATAAAACTCAGCGAAGGCAATAATTTCGTTTGCAAGCGCGCAAATTTATGTGTATTCGTGTTTTAAATTCACAATTTGGAGCGTTTGGAATATGTTCTATCAATTTTTTGAACTTCTGTCATATAACAATAACGTTTTACAAAAAAAGCAAAATCACATTGCAATCGTTTTAGAGAAATCCGTTAAGTTTCTCAAAACATAACATAATACAAAGTGCTCTTAACTTTACAGCAGTTTAACAGTCTATTTAAACACAGGGTGCACATCTGATGTTACAGACCGCCAGTTGACTAACACTATTTCTCCCACTATTACAACAGCTGTTGTTCGTTTATCAAACTGCTATTACTACATCGATACTTGCAAACTTTATTTATTTTAAAATATTATACATAAATAAATTTGTGCAAGTAAAATATTAAAACGGTTAAGAATTGAATGTTAAATAATATATATATATAGGAAAAATATTAGGGAGCAAGTGCAAACACCAGCTTACAACTTATTATTAACCATGAAAATGTGACGTTTAAATGTACTAAAAAAAATATTTAATTTTATAAAAAAAAATAATATTTTAAACCAAATATGTAAAAAAAAAATGTATTAATTGATAATATTTTTAACATTGCCGCTTGTATTTATCGAATAATCAGAAGCTAGCATCGATACTTTGTGTATATCTATCGATAATCTTGACAGCTCCAATTGTGTTTCGCTGGCAGCAAAATGGACGGGTTCATGATGGTAATTCTAAATGTTGTTTATTTTAACATTTTATATTATAAAAACTAAATATAATTGTTTTTTATAGGATATAATAAAGGGCATGTGCATAATGGATAATGATGGTAACAGAATTCTAGCCAAATACTATGACAAAAACATACTATCTACTCTGAAAGAGCAAAAGGCATTTGAAAAGAATCTATTCAACAAGACGCACCGCTCCAACACTGAAATCATCATGCTCGATGGTCTGACGTGTGTTTATAAAAGCAACGTGGACTTATTTTTCTATGTAATGGGCAATACCTATGAAAATGAACTGATACTACTTTCTGTGCTTAATTGTCTATATGATTCTATTAGTCTCATACTTAAAAAGAATGTCGAAAAACGTCTTGTGCTTGAGAATCTAGAGATCATTATGCTGGCCTTTGATGAGATCTGTGACGGCGGGTAAGTACAACAGTAGAATATTATATATTATACGCATGTAATGTATTGACTGTTATCTGATACTTGCAGTATTATATTGGATGCGGATCCATCATCTGTGGTAAAACGCGTCGATCTGCGCAACGAGGATATACCCATTGCCGAACAGACCGTTGCTCAGGTAACTAACACACTAAATGGTCTATTTTGGTAGTTTAATGCAAAACATTAAAAAAATAATTACTATGAACAAGTTTTTACCGTAGTCAACTCTCGATCAAACATTATATTTTTTTTCTTTTAACTTTATCATAATGTTTATTTTTTTTATTATATTTATATATATAAATATATATATATATATATATTAAATTAATATATATATCTTTATATATATTATATTAAATATATATATGTTGTTTTATGTATAGTATGTTCTTATGTACAATATGTAGAATTTACCGTTTGTTTTGTTATTTAAAAACTATTTGGTATCTTGACGTTAAACAGTTGCTCTTATTAGTTGTATGAATATAAGAAAAAAGAAAACGAACAAATAAATGTATGTTTTAATCCATTTTATTTCTTATATAGTTAAACGCATTTTATTTATTATATATTATTATTGACATTTAGTAGTCCACTTTAATGTTGTCTCTATGTGTATTTCATATTGCAGGTACTTCAGTCGGCGCGCGATCAGCTCAAATGGTCCATATTGAAATGAGGTTGGGGCCGCAAAGGAGGCCGAGATGAATAAAAAAAACAACTGTCACCAAGCTGTCGCAATACATTCGTATTTTTTTTATTAAATTTGTCTAGAGTATAATATAAAACTATTCATATATATATATATATACAATATCTATATATTCTACTAGAAAATATTTGCAGTTTTTTGATTTTTTTGGTTTAAACGGATGACAATAGTTGCTCATACCGTATAACACGAGTTCATGTATTGTAAACTGAATTATATTGTGGAATGCAAGTGTAACTTATATAGTACAGTATATACCGGCTATAAGCAAAACCTATAATGCAGGAAAATTTTTGCTTATATTCGATATTTCTTTTTAAGCAATCATGAGTAATATGCAAATACGTTGAATTTAAATGATTATTATAAAATAAACCACACGTTAAGAAGTTTATTTAAACTTATATTTTATGCTGTTCGGCAGCTATAATAACATTAATATTGAATATAAAATGGGATCAAAAATTTTAATATTGCTGTATATAAAGCTTATAATTTGTTTAAAACCGATAAAATTTATATGAGCTGATTCCAAATTAACAATTTTTTATTTGTTTAACACAATATTTTCTTATATACAATAAAATTTTTGCTTTTATGAGGTTAAATTTAGTGTTAAATAGTTTTAAGATGTTTAAAAATAACATAATTTTGCTTTTAACCAATATTTGCTTATAAACTGTACACCTTATAACCCATATGTTCTGTATATATTTTTGGATGCATACACAAATTTATTATAAAATAGACGATATGATATTCTTTGTTCTGCAGCTGACACGTGCATCTTTATTACCCACATTATACATATATGCAATCAGGTCTTGCACTGACCCAGATAATCCTAATGAAGCGCAAATTGTTTGTGCAACAAGTTTCATCCTATATGCATAGTATATAGACCATAAACTGCATATATATATTTATATCTTTGTATACAAATATCACGCGCTCAAATTAACCGATAATTCCATGACACGAGCAGCTTTAGCGTATCTTTGCTACCAACAGCTGATGTCAAGACATTTTCAAAAACTGGTAAATGTGGAAAACTTAAAGCCTGCACAATAAGGCTAGACAATGACATAAGAATATCAATAGTTACTAATTTTAAACAAACAAGTGGTTGTTATATTCAACGTTTTTATGTAATAGTGTTTTAAGAAATACTCAAATATTGAAATATAAACAAAAGTCTATAAAGAAAAAGAAAAAAACAATTTTCGATTGGCAGCAAAAGTATTTTTTTTTTTCTGCTTTGTTTTCAAACGCTTTATCATTTGGGTAATTAAAATGCGATTAATTGCCCTGTAATCTTAACATCTTTATAATTGGATCACTTAAGTATATTTTTGCTACTATTCTAATTTTTGCGGCGACCTTGCTATATACTTGTAATCAGTCACTTATGTGTATATATAGTTAGACTATATAGATAATTAGTTACAAGTAGGATAATCTTAAGGCATGGGAATTGGTTAGCAATGTTTGTCCGGGTTTAATGGCTATTTGTTATGGTAACAGTGGCAAATTTTATGGCTGGCTAAAAGGTACTCCAAAAACTTATCAAAACTTATGACCAGACATAGGGCCTAGCTATTTATAAGCACAAGTATTAAATCTATATACATAAGTAAAATTTTCAATTTGGATTAGCACTATAGATTATAAAACTTTTTTAGTAAATTGCGTTGAATTTTTTTTTTTTTTTTAGTGTCCTAGACAACGAATCTAACAGTTCTGCTCTTAAAATGTTAAAATATAACCTTGACAAAGAGTGAGAAAGCGAAAGCATTATCTTTTAACTGTATAAATGAAATGTGTAAATGATTCACTTGTAGTTGTTTTTGGTTAACTGAAAATTTAATACAATTTAATATCATTAAAAGTGTACAAACAGCGCCACTTCCATACATCATCATCAACCGTTGGCACACATGTATTACATGCGTGTTAGCTTCACTTATTAATCAAATACTTGTCAACAAAATTTCATTCCGGATTCTTTAAGCTCCCTGCTAGTGCCCCGACCCCTTATTGTTGCTGTTCTTGACTGTAGAAGAGAGAGACACACAGAAAGAGAAAGAAAAAGTTTACCGAAGACTTTTATCAGTCGATTCATGACATTGCAGGCTGATAGGATATATCAGAGCTCACTCACACACATAAGTAGACAGTTTATGGATCACTTTGATCACGTTTCTTACTTATATTCTATAGTTAATATAAGCAATTACGTTTTCAATTTAGAAACTACGTAACTTTTTGTTTAATAGTAGATTACGTAGGTACATTTTAAAGTCACCTATCTAGCACACAGTCATTGAGACAAGCGCTTGCTTAGCTTAACAATTTACTTAAACAGTACATTTGAAGGATATGCTAGGTTAGGTTGTTAATGGTGCACTTAAGGGTTAGGTTAAAAAAGTTATAGTACAGCAAGTTCTAGAATGTAGCTTTAAGAAATTTGAAAATATGTTAAAAATGTAAAAAACTGTTGTACTCTTATAATACAGTATATATCGGTTATAAGATGCACAGCTTATACACAAATATTGCTTAAATGCGAAATTATGTTATTTTTAAACATCATGAAACTATTTAGAACTAAATTAAGCCTGATAAATTGCTTATAAGGAAATATAGTGTATATTGCAAGGTTATGTCATCTAAACACTGCTAAAGGATTAAATTATAAGTGTAGTTAAAAGTACAGTTAACAAAACATAATCTTAAATACGCTGTTAATAAAAGTTTATCACGATAAGTTTTTAATTAGGCAATATTACCGAGAGTAATCACCTAAATGTTTAATAAAGTAATATATTTTATACATAAAAGTACAATTTTAGATTATCTTTGATATTAGGGTCTATTGTTCAAATTATAGAGAGAGAAAGTGAGCGACAGTTTCTTAAAGGCTAGCTAATAAATTGCAAAAACACTTTTATAGTTGATTAAAATAAGGCGCTAAGAAAAGAAATTTTAGAGATAAATGATTTCATAAATGTTATTGTTTAGACTAGTCTTAGCATTGGCAATATTGTTTTATATATTTGCCACTAATCATTAAGCATATATATATAAATATATATATATATATATATTATCAAAAAGCGATTAGTGATTAGCGATTAGCGCCAGGGCAGGTACCTTTAACTACGACTGGTAAGATCGAAATCAGGAGTCACTCTATAAAATTTATGGCATCGTCTCAAATCTGATTTATATACCATAAACACATGCTCGAAAGCTATATACATACATATATATATATATATTAATAATAATAATAATATACATATACATATACGATTTCATTATGTTCAATTTTCAATTGAGTTAAAAAAACAACTCGCAATTGGTTCTTCGGTTGCTATTGGTTGATTTTCTACCTGTTTATACAATTATATTTTGTCGTTTGAATTGAATTTATGACGCCCGGAAAGTCAAATCCTCGAAATTTAATCAATCAATCCTCTTTAGCTCTGATCTATACCCTATATCTATATATGATTATTTTATATTGTATTTTATTAAGTCAAGTAGCTACGACTTTATTTTTCGGTTTGTATACTATAAAAACTAAATACTATATACATATATTCATTCACAATAAAGAAATTGCCATACGATTATGAATTCCATTCAAAGCTATTATCATTAGCTCATCTAAGATTTCTTGTAATATATAGTACAATTATTCTTAAATTTTGATAAGCAATTAATCGCAACTAAGTAAGCTTGTGACTTGACGCATTTAGATGTCAATAGAATTTTCTTTAGACAACACCTAATGGTCCCTCACCCCTCCTCTTCAACCCTTAGCCATAAACAGAAACCATACGATTTGTTGGAATTCAAATAAAAATTTCCGTAAACAGATAATAATTGTTTCATGTGCCCCACCCCAAACCCAAATATCACAGATTTCAATTTCCAGACCAAATGTAAACAAACAAACAAACAAATAAACTCATTAACCATTAACTGTATACCAATTACCAATTTCTATTATCAATTACCATTACCATAAGTTTTGAGTATTTGTATGGTAACAGGCAACTGGCAACTGGCAAGTTTTAACTCTCAATTGTTAATTGGCCAGAAAACTCGAAACTTGTTGCCTCTGTCTACGACCTTGCACTTTCGGACTGTACGATAACTTATGGAACTGCCCTCTAGTATTTTATTTTTTTTTTGCTGGGTTCATTGAATTCTTTTTTATTCCCAAAAATATAAACAGTTAAAGCTTAAATGGACTCTTGCTGCCCTTAGCTCTAACATAATCTCCATCATTAAATATATATCCCTAGTTACACATATCGGTATCTGTATCCGTATCAGTATCGGTACAAGTATTTGTAATCATTTTCGTATTTGTATACCTCTTGCTATCGATATCCGTTTCTTTATTTTCCCTATCCGTATCGCTAAACGTATTTGTATCTGTATCTCTTTCCGTATCACTATCCCTATCTCCTATCCCTATCCGTATCCCTATACGTATCCCTATTCGTATCCAAACCGCTTTCCCTATTCCTCATCCAATCCCTATCTATATCCGTATCCCTATCCTCATTTCTAATCCTATCCCTATTTCTAACCCTATCCTTATTCCTTTTCCAAAACAAACCGTATTCATATCCGTGTCTTTTTTTTATTCCTATCCGCATAACTATCCCTTTCGTATCCCTACCCGTATACGTAACCGTATCCCTAACCGTATTTCTGTCCGTATCCCTAACTATTTTCCTATCCATATCACTATTCGTATCCCTATCCGTAACCATATCCGCATCCCTATCCCTAAACCTAGCTGTTTCCGTTGCCATATCCGTGCCATATATATATATTTATCCATATCTATTTTTATGCCTATTTCTTTACGTAGCGCTATCCCAATCGTGTCCTTATTCCTAACGTATTCTAACAGTTAGGGATTTGGATATGGATACGGATAAGGATACGTAAATGAAAATAGACAGGGCTACGGATAGAGATAAGGATAGGGATAGGGATTGGGATACGGATAGGGACACGGATTGTGCTACGGATAGCGCTACGAAAACGGATAGGGATACGGATAGCGAAACGAACAGCAATGCGGACATTGATACGTACATGGAAACTGATAATAATGCGATGGCATACAGCTAGGAATGCGGATAGGAATACGCATAGCGGTACGGATAAGTATACGGATAATTGTACAGAAAGGTGTGCGGAATACGGATGCGGATAGGTATACGGGTAGGGATACGGCAAATGATGCGGTTAGACATATGGGTAGGGATACAGTTACAGATAGGGATGCAGATAGGAATACAGATAGGAATACAGATAAGAATACAGATAGAGGTACAGATAGGAATGCGGATGGGAATACTTATAGGGATACAGACACGGATACACAGATACAGTGATACGCTTATGTACACGGATAGGAATACGGATACAGATAGGGTTACGAATACGGATAAGAATACAGACACGGTTGCAGATAGGGATACGGATAAGGCTTGTGCTACGGATAGGGATAGCACTACGGATAAGAATATGGATAAAGATATGGATAGGGAAATGGATAGGAATACAGATATTAATAAAGAAGAGGCAATTTAAAACTTAAAACTTAAAATTTAAAAGTTTAAAATTTAAAATCTAAAATTTAAAATTCACAAGTAAGAAGTCTGTAGTCGAGTGTACCCGACTACGAGAGCCCCTTTGCCTATATATACAGCCAATACACACACATACTCATACATACACACAGTTCTGCACGTACTTAGCCATTGCGCGCACCTTTTAGCCCCCCACGCTCCATAGCGCGGTACTTAATGTTGTATAACTTCCGTGTTTATTGTTCAATTTTAACAAACTTCACAACGTAGATGAACAATGGTCTACTTAATATGTGTGCGGAAAAGAAATGCGGCGGTCAGGAGAGGAAATTTGAAAATCTAAAACAAACTTGTATAGCGTACAAACATAACAAATCTATGTTCCAAATTTCGTTGCTCTAGCTCTTATTTTGCGTGCACTACTATACCCCCCCGGGGCTCATAACGCCACATTTGATGATGTATAACTTCCGAGATTTTTGATCAATCTTACCCAGATTCACAACATCGACCAAGAATGGTTTAGTTATGATGTGTACCATAAATAAATTTGATCGGTTGAAAATTGTGCTTAATAATCGTTTTTTTCGATTTGCGGGGGTCAGGGGAGGAAATTCAAAAATCAAAAACAAACTCGTATAACCTACGAACATAACGAATCTAGATTTCAAGTTTGGTTGCTCTAGCTCTTATAGTCTCTGAGAAACAGGCGTTCATACAGACGGACAGACGGACAGACAGACAGACGGACAGACGGACAGACAGACAGACAGACAGACGGACAGACAGACAGACGGTCAGACAGACAGACGGACAGACAGACAGACGGACAGACAGACAGACGGACAGACAGACAGACGGACAGGGCTGGATGAACTCGTCTTGTCGTCCTGATTCAGAATATATATACTTTATGGGGTCTCCGATGATTATTTCTATGTGTTACATACTTTTGGATTTTGCACATTTCCAATAGCTCCGCTTTGCTCTTTTTTTACAAAAAGGCAAAGGGGCTAATTATATATTTTTAATCTTAATTTTCATTTTATTTCAATTTTGTACCATAATTTTTGGTCGACTGCTCATAGTTGACATTAAATAAATAAATAAATAAATAAACTCAAATAGCTGGTGATAGTTATAGCCACAGAAATAAAAATTGGGATAGGAATAAGGATAAAGATAGTGGCACGGATACGGCGACTGGAACGGCTAGTATTACGGATAGGCATAGGTATAGAGACAGGAATACGAATAGATTTACGGAGAGGGATGCGAAAAGGGATAAGTATACAGATAGGAATAGGAATACGTATAGAGAAACGGATTGAGATACGGAAAGGGATTCGGATAAGGACACAAATAGCGATCCGGATACGGATATTGGTGGATACACGGATAGGAATACGGATACGGATTCGAATAGAAATACGGATAGGTAGACGCATAGCGATCCGGATAAGGACCCAGATAGGAATACATCCTACAAATACTGATACGGATAAGGATATGAATAGGGATACGGATAGCGAACCAGATAACGATAAGGATAGGGATGCGGATAGGGATTGAATAATAAGGATAAAGCTTTACATATGAATACAGATACGGACAGGGATACGGTTAAGGATATTTTTTATCTGTATTCCTATCCCTATCCGTAGATCTATCAATACCGTATTCGTATACCTTCAGATTTTATTATCCCTATCGGTATCCCGATCCACATCCGTATCCGCATTCCTATCCGTATTCGCTAAACGTATTCGTATCCGAATCCATTTCCGTATCACTATCCCTATCTCTATCCGTATTCCCATCCCTATTCCTATCCCCATCCCCATCCTTATTCCTAACCCCACGACTATTCCAATGTCCAGCTGATTCAGATACCGTATCTGTGCCCTATATTTATCCGTATCAATATCCCCATCCATTCCTATCCCTAAACTTATTACTATCCCTATTCCTATCTGTGGCGCTATCCCTACCCGTATCCCTATCTGTATCGCTATCCGAATCCCTATCCGTATCCCTATCCGTATCTCTATTCGTATCGCTATCCCAATCCGCATAGTTATCCGTATCATTATCTGCATCTCTATCCGTATATGTACCTTTTCCATTCCCTATCCCAGTCTCTATTCGCATCCGTTTTCCTAATGCTATTTATTTTAATGCCTATTCCTATCCGTATCTCTGACCGTATTGCTGTTCGTATCGCTTTCTGTATCCCTATCCCTATTCCTATCCCCATTCCTATACATAATCCTATCCTTTTTCTTATTCCTATTCCTATCCCTGTTCCTATCCAAATGCCTATCCCAATCACCAGCTGTCACTATTCTTATCTGTAGCGCTATTCCAAGTGTATCTTTATCCGTATCACTATTCGTATCCCTAATCCCATCCCTCTCCATTTCCGTATCCGTATCCCTATTACTTTTCCAAGACGTACCGTATCCATATCCGTGTCTCCTAGATAGAGATAAGGACAGGGATACGGATATGGATAGGGATACGGACAGGGATAGTGCTACGGATAGGAATAAAGATGAGGATATAGATGGGGATAAATATAAGGGTACGGATTAGGTAACTGAAACAGGTGGTGATAGGTATAGGCACGGGGATAAGAATATGGATAGGAATAGGGATAAAAAAAAGTGGCACGGATACGGCAACTGGAACGGCTAGTGTTAGGGATAGGGAAATGGACACGGATAAGAAAACGGATATGGAAGCGACTAGGGATACAGACAGTGATACGGATAGGGATATAAATAGGCATAGGAATAAGTAGTTGGATAAGGATACTGCTAGATACACAGATAGGGATACGGATATGGATACGGATAGCGATACGGATGAGAATAGAATACGGATACGGATAAAAATATTGATAGGTTTATGGATAGGTATACGGATAGGGATATGGATAGGAATACGGATAGGGATATGGATAAGAATACGGATGCGGAATCCTATCCGTACGAATACGGATTAGAATACCGATTAGAATACGGATTAGAATACGTTCAGAGATACGGATAGGGATAGGGATACGGATCGGAATATGAATACGGATACGGACAGGAACACGATACAGATACGGTTAGGGATGCGGATAGGGATAAGGTTACAGATAGGATTAGGAATACGAATAGGAATGCGGATAGGGATACGGACTGAGATACGGATAAGGATCTGCATAGAAATACGGGTAGGGATACGGATAAGTATACGAATAGATTTGCGGATAGCGATACGGATAGGGACACGGACACGAATACGTATAGGGATACGGATAGAGATAAGGATAGGGCTATAGATATGGATAGAGATACGGATAGGACTTCAGATAGGGATATGGTTAAGGATATAGTTGGGAATATGGTTAAGGATAGGGATACGGGTAGTGATACCTATAAGGATATCCGTATACCCATATTTATCCATATCTATCTTTATGCCTATTTCTTTCCGTAGCGCTATCCCAATCGTGCCCTTATTCCTATCGTATTGTAGGGATTGGGATAGGGATACAGATAGGGACACGGATTGTGCTACGGATAGCGCTACGGAAACGGATAGGGATACGGATAGCTATACAAACAGCAATGCGATTATTGATACGTATATGGAAGCCGATAATAATACGATGGCATACAGATAGGAATGCGGATAGAAATACGCATAGCGGTACAGATAAGGATACGGATAATGGTACAGAAAGGTGTGCGGAATACGGATACGGATAGGGATACGGCAAATGATGCGGTTAGACATATGGATAGGGATACAGTTACAGATAGAAATACTGATAGGAATACAGATAGAGGTACAGATAATATCCGTAACCATATCCGCATCCCTATCCCTAAACCTAGCCATTTCCGTTGCCATATCTGTGTCACTATCATTATCCGTATTCATATCCCTTTTTCTATGCCAAGCCTATCTCAATCACCAGCTGTATCAGTTACCGCATCCGTACACCCATATGTATCCATATCTATTTTTATGTCTATTTCTTTCCGTAGCGCTATCCCAATAGTGCCCTTATTCCTATCGTATTCTAACAGTTAGGGATTTGGATATAGATACGGATAAGGATACGTATAGGAAAACGGACACGGCTACGGATAGAGATAAGGATAGTGATAGGGATTGGGATACGGATAGAGATAGGGACACGGATAAAGAAACGGATAATGGTACAGAAAGGTATGCGGAATACGGATGCGGATACGTATACGGATGGGATACGGCAAATGATGCGGTTAGACATATGGGTAGGGATACAGTTACAGATAGGGATACAGATAGGAATGCGGATAGGAATACTTATAGGGATAAAGATACGGATAGGGATACGGATAGGTATACGGATACGGATAAGGATAGAGAGAATGATACCGATACGGAGACGGATAGGGTTACGGATAAGGATAATGATACCGAGAGTGATACGGATAGGGATAGGGAAACGGATAGTGATACGCTTATGTTTACGGATAGGAATACGAATACGGATAGTGTTACGAATACGGATAAGAATACAGACATGGATACGGTTACAGATAGGGATACGGATAGGGCTAATGCTACGGATAGGGATACCACTACGGATAAGAATAGGGATAAAGATATGGATAGGGAAATTAATTGGAATACGGATATTAATAAAGATAAGGTAATTTAAAACTTAAAACTTAAAATTTAAAATTTAAAAGTTAAAAATTTAAAATCTAAAATTTAAAGTTTAAAATTTAAATTTAAATATAATTATATATTTTTAATCTTATGTTTAATTTTATTATATTTTATTATACTGCTCATAGTTGACATTAAATTAATAAATAAATAAATAAACTGAAATAGCTGGTGATAGTTATAGGCACAGAAATAAAAATTGGGATAGGAATAAGGATAAAGATAGTGGCACGGATACGGCGACTGGAACGGCTAGTATTAGGGATAGGGAAATGGACACGGATAGGGAAACGGATATCGAAATTACTAGGGATACAGACAGTGATACGGATAGGGATACGGATACGGATACGGTTAGCGATACGGATGAGGATAGAACACAGATACGGATAGGGATACGGATAGAAATGTGGATAGGTTTATGGATAGGTATACGGATAGGGATATGGATAGGAATACGAATAGGGATATGGATAAGAATACGGATACGGAATCCTATTCGTACGAATACGGATAAGAATACGGATTAGAATACGGATCGGAGTACGAATAGGGATACGGACAGGAACATGATAGAGATACGGTTAGGGATGCGGATAGGGATAAGGATAGGGATAAGGATACAGATAGGGCTAGGAATACGGAAAGGAATGCGGATAGTAATACGGAAAGGGGAACGAATACTTATAGGAATAGCGATCCGGATGAGTATCCGGATATTAATACGGGTATGCGTAGAATACGGATATTGGTAGGTATACGGATTCAAATTCGAATAGAATAGGATAAGGATACGCATAACGATCCGGATAAGGATCTGGATAGAAATACGGATAGGGATACGGATAAGGATACGAATAGATTTGCGGATAGCGATACGGATAGGGACACGGACACGAATACGTATAGGGATACGGATAGAGATAAGGATAGGGCTATAGATATGGATAGAGATACGAATAGGGCTTCAGATAGGGATATGGTTAAGGATAGGGATACGGGTAGTGATACCTATAAGGATACGCTTAGATTTACGGATAGGGATACGGATACTGATAGGGATACGGACAGGGATGCGGATAGGGATAACGATACGGATGGGGATAGCGCTAATTCTGATTCGTACCCCTATCCCTGTTCTTAACATGTCTAGTACATTAACGTGATTTTCTTATTCCTCCAAAAATTATAGTCCATTCTGTTTTATGTCAGTCTTTTATTATCCTCCAATTTTCTAATTATTTATCCAGTCTCTCTCTTTGAGGATATAAGTAATTTAATCTTTTGCCCTAATTATTGTTAGTCTCCTTTTTCTGTATATGTTTCTGTGCCTCTGGTGCTACTCTGCTTCAATTAAACTCTCTTCTACTATCCCACTTTATGGAACTATTATAATTTGCCTCTGCTTTATCCCTAAATGTACTTCTATCTTTCTGATTTCTCTGTTTTCTCATTTGCTTTCTCTTCTCTTCATGCCTGTTTTTCTTTTACCTTGCCACCTTTTATACTCACAAAACCTTATCAACAACTTTTTTACTTTATAAATCAAATCCATTTCTTGCTTTTTTACATCTGGACAGCCCTATTACATCTTCTGCGCCTTCTCCACTTTTCACTCTCTGTTCCCATTTTATTCTCAGCCACTCATCGAACATATTCATCATCGCTCAGCACATTGTGAACGCTCATGAACCCGACCCTGGTGATTAAACTTGACTGTGTCAATGCTACATAATCTGACCAGCCCTGGGCACTCTCATGGGTTGTCAGAGTGGGTTAGTAGTATCTTAAGTACCTATACAATCTCCACCTAAGCGGCCAGAGAAAAGCGCACCCTTGGCAACACAATGTGGCATAAAACAGCTTAACTTTACACCTGTTGGTATCCATGCTCTGCCGCTGGCACCTACTCCCTCCACAACTATGGCAGCAATACGTGACCTTGCCATTAATTCTCATATCATCATCATCATCATTATCATAAAAGTGTGATCGTCCATGAACCCAACTCTGCGTAGTGATAAAAAGTGGTTTGTGTCAATGCCACGTGATCATAGTAGCAACTATAGAGCTCACATGGAAGTGCCACACTGCCAGCAGTCTCCAGACTATCAGAGTGGGTTAGTAGTGTCAACGCCAAGCCAATGCAGCATAGTTAACAATAAAGGGACTGATAGCACCAGAGGATTGGATTGGCTAGCAACAGCCTTAGGGGCTGGTATTTTAATTATATGTACCATTTCACAACAATTGCACTTGTGCCCACTTCTGTATGACTACTAGTTAAACTAACTATAGTATATACATATATATATACATATATGCCTTTATCAGTTAGTCAATTCATCACTTTTTTAACAAGGTTGTTAATCAAAGTAATAGGCAAGAGCTGCGCTTCAAGTGCATCTGCATAATGTGGTTACTCGTCACGATCATCAGCTAAGTGGATGGACTTAACTTTATATACATATACTATATATGTATACATATACAATGCACTGTGCACTGTGTGTGTCAGTTAAAGTGAAACGCCTACATTTTAATATGTTGCAGCTGACAGCAAATTAATAAAACAGTTGCGAATTTTTATCGAGGACTTTTTGGGGTTTAAACGCAAAAACAAAGTTTCCTCATTCTTAAAATATATACTGATGTATATATATATATATATATATATATATATATATATATCATATATAGAAACATATGTATGTTTGTATTCGTGTGTGTATGTATTGGTATTAGCTAAAAACTCTCGTGACTTACAGGCTCTTTACTCTCGCCCCGCTCTGAATTGTTCATATCGACTCAACTAACGCTTTCCTCCACACCCCCATTTTCCCATCAGACCGAACATATATTGCCTGACTATCTTATCGCGAGATATTTTATATATATATATATATATATATATATATATTCTTACTTTGTACAAGCAATTAACAAACGATTCACACTGAAATGTGATTATTGAGGAGCGAACGACAGCCCGAAGCCTGAAACCGTTAAAGCCTCTGCCCGAAGCTTCTATACGTAGACCCAGTCATCAACAATGTCAATAGCATACCACACACTTACACACATACCTCCCTAGCCCCCTCTTACTGTACCAACAAACTACAGCAGGCAGATAAGTATTTAAAGAAAACGCTCCATTGCCTGGCTGTTTCAATACTGTGATACCATTAAGGAGCGTTAGACGTGTGTCGTGTAGAACAGCTCAGCGGTTAAAGCTTACTCTTATAGCGAAAGAAGAGGAATAAATAACAGATATTATATAGTATAATATACTATATAAAAAAAAAAATATCTATATATTTGAAGAGTGTCACTTGGAGTGCTATCAAAACAAAGGCCAATCTCTAGGCAATG